>VVHJ01052749.1:12350-50223 GCA_015107715.1 Tylochromis polylepis
TTTTTTTTTAAATGCAGTCAGTACCATCTGCAAGAAAAATCACGGTCCTGCAACAACTGGTATGAGCCAATCTCAACATTAACCAAGTGAATCAAGCGTTGTGTGAATGGATGAAACAACCGATACAATCAGATGTCTTGAACAACCTAACTACTAACAATGAGTGCAAGTATTGATTCTGTGTGGATGGGTGCGCACACCAAACTTTCTTTATTATTTTCTTAGTGCACTTAAGATGAAGGCATTAAATAAATATCAACTGGCCATATTTTAAGCCTCTCCATTTCAAGGCATTTTCCACAAGTGCTTTAAATATTTGTATAAATTGTTTTTTGTTTTAATTATGTGTATGCGTGATGAATGCTATAAAGACATGAAAATACTTACATGTGGTCCCTGCTACAGCCTTGTCTCGACCCTCAAGCAGTTCCCACAGGTGTAGTGAGGCTTCTTCATATTGGTCAGTCAACCTGCAAATCACAAAATGAACGCAATTAATTATACAGAGTAGTAGTATATAGTTTTGTAGAGCAGGATTTAAATAAAAACAAAAAACATATTTAATCACTGATAACTCTAAATGCAACTTCTGTACCAGTGACAACACACAGGTACACGCGTACCTTACATCGTAGTTCCTCTCAGGTCCTACCAATTTGTAAAATTCATCGAGGGATGAGAGTTCAGCATCAGTGAGCAAAGGCGCACCAGAGGCATCAGGGTGTTTAAGGTCCTGCCTGACACTGTCTTCTCCCAGCTGGTCGAGTAAATACTGAAGCTCCAAAACACTCTTCAAGCGTCTTTGTTCAGTCTCCTCTCGCTGCAGCTGTTCCCGTCTTGCAGACTTCTTGACTGCCTTTTGAATCTGAACATATTCAGGCACAATTTCATGCATTTAGTTTCACTAGATATCACACACCCATTAAGTTCACTCTGTGCATGACTGCACTTTGAAAAATCAAAAAGGTCAATGAGCATGGTCAAAACAATTATTCGCTTCTCTGTTCACTCCCTCTGGCATTTTAAGCTTTTGTGAGCCATTTGGGAGTATTTCATCAATTACATCAGGTGTTGCCAACTGTGATTGTTTTATGGCAATAAAGAATGCAAGTTAAAAATTACTAGAGCAGAGAATAAGGACTTGCAGATGCCAGTAAAGGGTCATAGCAAGTGTCTAAAAGTGTTGTAATTAGGTATTTTAATTATATCTGTAAAAGTTAATTGAGGGATACTGATTTTTTGGCGTGTGTGTGTGTTTGTAAGGTTTCATCAGCAAGTTAAAAGCACACCTATAGCTCAGAACTCACCTCCTGACCCAACGCAAGAAAGCTCTTTTGCAATTCTCGAGCAAACTCTAAGTTGTTGTTGATCTCTTGATACTTCGACAAGGCCTCCTTCAGGCACAACATGGAAAGAAAATCAGATGTGTTTAAGTGGAAATGATTTGAAGCTGGAGGCAGTAACAACTAAACATACAATACTTTCATAACAATGGTAACACTTGAATGTGAAAAATAACTTTGTAAGTTTGTTACATTTACAAACCTGTTTCCAAATAAGCTGGGACACAGTAAAAGGTAAATAAAAATAGAATTACTTGAAAATCATTTAAAGCCTATGTTTTAGTACACAGACAAGATTTCAAATGTTTAATCATTTGAAATGCAAATGTTCAACGCTGAAAATATCATTGCTTTTTATTGTTCAATATTTAGTGCCTCCAACCATTACTGTGACCTTCAATGTTCTCTGAGACATAAAAACTGAATGTCTAAAGTCACCAGTCTAAAAAGAAAATACTTCAGAAGTTTGGCAACCGATTTCGCAGATCTTTTTTCCCCTCCAAGTTAAACTAAAAGTATTTCATAATGGCTCTGTTTCATTCCACCAGAGCATTTGAACAAATGCCATGATAATTAGCATTATCAACAGAGTAAGTGAAGAAAAGCAAGATTGTCGAGACGTAAATACAGGGTTAAAGTGACTGCAAATCTGTGCATTTGACAGAATTTGCATTTGGTGCTGCGACAAAACAAAGCTGTGTCCAAATGAGAAGACATTTTGTTTTCTTACCAGCTGATCCTGATTTAGTCTCTCGCCCTTATTCTTCCTTGCCTGGTAGTCATCCAGTTTGGACTGCAAGAAGATTATTGAAAAAACAAGAAATTTGAAATTAAGAGTCGAATTCAAATATAAATAGAGCAAACTTTTTTTTTTTTAAATGTCATCATTAGGTTTATTACCATTGTGGATTTATATGTTAAGGTGGTTTGATAACATCTACGTTTCTCAGACAAACTTAACAAATTATGAGCAAGACCGAGGAAATCTGGAGATCATAATTAGTGCTTGTGTCTATTAAGTGGATTCAATGGGGAAGGGGAAATCCTGTTATAGAACCAGTTTAAATTAAAAGTACCTACTCCAGCCTGTTTCTGATTTTCAAAACATAGCCCATCACTCCCAAATCCGTATGTGTGATAAGTATTATTGTATGTCATTATATAATGACAAAAGTATACATTTTCCAGCATCCACTACAACAGACAAAACAAAGCCAAAAAAAAAAAAAAGGTCTTTACAACCTATTTGAGGTTAAGCCTAAGATATTATTCTAAGATAATAACTATAGATACCTTTTTCTTTTCCATATTGCGGACCTTCTTGTCAATCACACCAATAATCTGCTTCATGGCCTCAGAATGACTTCCATTTCCCAGGTCTGGAATGGCAGACTGGACAGCACTGTTGCCAGCTGTTGCTGAAGGCATCTTTAGGAGGGAAACATGTAAATATTAAAATTAAAAATTTAGACCTGAATAAAACAAAGTAATCCTAACTTAAGTTGTTAGCAGAAGAAGACAAACTATGTCAAAGCCTAAGAACTAGATTGTACACTTATGTCTTCGACCAGGTTACAAAATACTGTTAAGGTCATGCTCTGCAGTCTCGGATTTTCATCCTGCAGTTACTGTAGCCAACAATACGCCAAGCGGAAACCAGGTTTCCTAAAACAGAGCTCACAACTGGATACTTACTATGCACGCACATACAGACTTGTACAAACAACTTATATTAGAATATTATTATAAATTTATGTTTTAGGATATTTGCTGCATCCATCCATGACAATTATAAAAGATTTTTAATGGGGTTATGCATCTTGAGATGTGTGTGCACATTTCAACATAACTGTCTGCACTGTGATACTGTGGGGATGTTCTGTATTTGAGGATTACACAAACGATTACAGACACATTGCCCTTTTCCATTTTTGTCCAAGTCTAGCAATAAACAGTAATTAAGCTGAGCACCACCCGATTCAACTGATACCTGTGGACGAAATGGACCCACAGTTGTTGCTTAAATGTACCTTTCTTTGTCAACTGTGTATTAAATAAACACCTAAAAACGAAATGTATAAAAGTGGTATCATATGAATCGTTATTTGTACTGTATCGCCCGGTCAATCTCTAATGTAAACTGAGCTCATGCCGAGTTCAGCTGGTATAATATTCACTTTATGTAACTCCGGCAGTTTTACGTTTTGAACTGTGATGACTCTGCTTTAGCAGCTTAACCTCAAAGCTCCACATTAGGACACCAAACCCTGACTCAAGCCCACATCCCCAGGCCGGTGAAAGTGATACTTACCGATGTGATCTCTTATTAAAGCTTGAGGGCTAATTAAATCGATACCTCGAGAAACAACCTACTCTTGGACGCCAAGTTGCTGGCTGATACCAGCAATTATTTGGGTGAGCTTAAAAAAAAATAAATCAGAACACCACATCCAATATAACAGAGGAAGTTAAAACAACATTAAAAATGTCGGGCCTCCTATTCAAAGTTAAAATCTTTCAGCGTCTGTGGAGACAGAGGCTAGCCTTACTGACAGATGCTAACAACACAAAAATCCGCATCATAACGTAAGCCTCTAAACTCTCATCTGCGGCGTAGTAGCCAAAAACTTTCACTGGTGCGAGCTCGACGTTAGCTAGCCATGCCAAATCAGTTTAATAAGCACAGTGCGCTCGTCCTAATCTCCACGTCCCATTGTTAGCCGATAGCGTGTTCGGTAACGATGTGCTGCTAGAGCCCCGAGTTCAACGGTTGTCACTCAGAACCAAAGGTTAAATCCCTATTAAACAGCCATTACAGATTCCCAGGACAAGCCGTCGTTTCGGGACGTTTAGCGTTAACTGCAAAAAACAAAGAGAACCTCGGGACGCCGAGACAACTCGTTTTCGCGCAGCCGTCTCGAATCCAGATGATAAAGACGGTTTATTAAAAAAAGACCTAAAATGACATTGACTTCGTGAAAGCCATACCTTCAAGACTCTTTGTCTTCAAAGAGATCTCGTCTTTAGCTGTGCGACGTTAACTGCGGTTCGATATCTTTCACTTCAAGCGGTGTTTTTCTAGAAGGATGCTCCGACTCACACCGGCCAATGGCTGCCTAGCTGCTGCAGAGCTAACTGTAGCCGCTAAAAGGACCCCACTGCTAACCTCAACGCTGCCTTCTTCTTTCTGGTTTTTATTGGCAGTTGAGAAACAACGAATTGGGGCATTACCGCCACCAACTGGTATGGAGTATGTACCGGAATGTCACTTAAGGTTTAGATCCTATCATACAAATGCATTTGTCAAAGATCATTAAATATTGCCTGATAATTTTTACTTCTTGGGGTATTACTAAATAAATCAATTCATTCCAGTTTCAGTTTGATTCTGTTTAGATTTTGAATCAATTGTCTTCTTTCTTTCTCATACTTCTGACAGTGTAATGTAACATGCTCTATTGTCTCATCATCTCCACAGTACTTTCATTTTCATTTGCAATGTTTCCCTAAAATGAACAGCGTGCCTTTTAGCCCAGTGTGCCCAAATCTGAGATGTGAAATGACTGTTTCTTCTCTCGTCCCCCTTCCTGTACTTCTCATTTCTCCAGTTTTCTTTGGTTTTTATAAAACCACTGTCCTTTCCTTTCTTTCTCCCATTGATTTTGCCATCTCTAATTCATTTTCTGTTTTAATAGATTTTTTTATTTCTATTTCACTAAGGCTGCTAACTAATCTTTTTCCAGTGGGCTCCTTTGGAGCCGTCTCTGCCATTTCATTTCCTTTGACACCATAATGTGCTGGTATCATTGCCTGGTACCCATAAAAAGTTCATCATTAGTCCCATCATGTTTACTCTGTGAAGTGTTTGTTGAATTTCTATTGAGATATCTGGTCTACTTTCTGAATGGTTGCATTGTAAAATTACTAATGACGAACTGGAATCTGAACAAATTACTGATCTTAATGGTCTTGTGTCTTCAACCCACTGGACGGCTGATAATATCAAAGCATTTCTCCCATGTGTACTGAAAGTCCATCAATTATCCTTTTCCCTACTTAAAACTCTGGTACAATAAAAAGTACTCCAACTCTATTAAATTTATTTTTAGATGCAGCTGTATAAATTTGTACATAATTGTAATATTGACTAATATATTTCTGTACCACATGTGAGGTTAAATAAACATCTCATGATGTTTAACATTTTCTTCCATTTGTCTATAACTTTCTGAATACGTATGGCCCACGTAACCCTCTCATCAAACCAAACCCCAAGAAATTTAAATTGTTTCCCTCTTTCTAGTTCTCGGTTATGTAACTTTAGTTTAATGTCCTTACCAATTCTTTTTCATGTAAAAAAAACCTCATTGTCTTGGTCTTATCCACTGAAAATTTAAATCCCCACTTATGTGTCCATTCTTCAACTTTAAAAATTACTTCCTACACCTTTCTAGTAATAAACTCTACATTACTTCCCCTCTTCCACATGGTGCCATCATCTGCAAAAAGAGAAAATCCCATTCCACTGTCTATATTATGAAACACATCATTTATCATCAATTAAAATAATAAGGGACTCACTTTACTCCCCTACGGTGTTCCATTTTCTACTATATACTTCTCAGAATAATTATTCCCTATCCTTACTTGTATTTGCCTTCTGGAGAGAAAATCCTTTATTCACCTGTACATTCACCATGTGATGCCTATCTTCCTCATTTTAATTAATAAACCTTCTCTCCCTCAAAGCTGCCTGACTGTAAAGTGTGTTTTAAAATAGACAGAGGGGTCCTATGAGTCACACTGTTCAGCCTTTTTTTCTCTGTACTTTTCTTTTGTTTAATTGCATATTATTAGGAAATATGGAATTTTGAAGATAAAATCACTGTAAACACACCTTTGATTCCACTTGACATTCATCTCACAGCTGTTTCCTTTTTACTTCTTAACTAACCATTTCTTTAAGTTCATGTCAAAGCCCATTATAGCATGCATATTTTATTTTATTTTTTATTCATATTTTTTTTAATTTATATTTATTTAAACGGTGTTGGGGGACATCCATGAATCTTCTCTGTGGTCTTTCTCTTTTCCTCCAGTCTGGCAGCTCCATCTTCAAAAACCTTTTCCAGTATGTCCACTAGCCCTCCTCTGCACATGCCCAAACCATCTCAGCCTCACCTCTCTAATTCTGTCTCCAAAGCCCTCAACCTGAGCTGTCCTTCTGATGTACTCATTCATTCCCAGTGAAAAGCAACCTTGAATTTAGCCACCTCCAGCCCCTTCGCAGACTCCTGTCTTTTTGTCAGTGTCATCATCTCCAAGCCATACATCACAGCAGGTCTCACTACCATCCTTTAAATTTTCCCTTTCACTCTTGCTGCTATCCATCTGTCCCAAATCACCCCTGACCCTCGTCTGTCTGTTGCTTTGGATAACTGACCTCAGGTATTTAAACTCACCTTCACTACCTCTACTCTTTGCAGCCTGGCTGGAAAAATTTTCTCCCTCTCATTCACAGACATGTATTCTGTCTTGGTTATACTGACTTTATACTGACTCACCTGCCCCCTACTCTCACTACAGATCACAGTGTCATCTGTGAATATCACAGCGCAAAGACACTCCTGCCTGACCTCATCTGTCAGCCTATCCATGATCCCTGCAAAAGAGAAAAGACTCAGAGACAATCACTGTGTAATTTCACCCCCAAAATGTTGTCGTAATTTTGTTTTGTTTTTTATTGTGTATCAGCAGAAGCTGCCTATGTTGTCTTGACCAGTTGGATGAACTTGAAAAAATGAGTGAGATTGTGTGTCTGCCTTGTAATTTTAATCAGCTTAAACAGTATTAGTTCTCATTTTTTGTTTTCCTGAGATCAAGGTTGAGTTTTTTTCTTTAAATTTCTGTTAACTAAAATTAAAATGAAAAAATTAAATCAAACATCAAAAATAAAAATAAAAATAAAAATTACCTATAGTTTTGTTTTTAGTTGTAGACAACAATTTGCTTGACAGGGGTATGTCCATAACTGTATAAATACTGATGTCATGAGTCAGTATTTATACACCCCTCCATTTTTAGATTGTAAGTTAACTAATATTAGTCACCTGGTCACTACCAGGTGAAGAAGCACTTTATTCACATTAGATATAGATATTTTTATTTCAAAACTGTAACATTTTGGAAAAACATTATTTTTGAGTTTTGATCATTTAAAGACTTTTAAGTATCTTTTTCTACAGGCAAAGTTTTAAACTGTTTTGTCTCACTTCCTTTAAATGGCTTTAAAGACTGACCTGGGATTGGAACCAGGGCCACCACTAGAAAGGACTGTGAGGTGCTTCATAGTCCCACCATATCTGGACAAACAGTGCTGTAAGTAAAGGGAACTAAAACCTGGAATTACCTACCAATGGCAATTGAAGAGCAGTATGCATATCCCACTGTTAAGACACATCTAAAACAATGGCTGATGTCAAACCATGTCAAATCGAGCAGGACATAAATGATCAGAGTTAAATGAGCCCGCCCGGTAATAGCAAAGACTGAACAGAAGATGGCGCTTGTGTCTCGGACACCCAGAAAGAGCGTCACGCTTGAAACGTGATGAAAAACCATCTCTAAATGTATGACACGTGGTCTTTTTCACTCAAACACAAACCCTGCGGGGTGTAGTGATAACTGTTGAAATTAAGAACATAAAGTCAAAAGTGAAGCAGCTCACAGCACATGAGCAGAACTGAATTTTTCAGTTTTTTAAGTCAAGCATCAGTCTGACTTTAATGCACTGAAACACAGTAGACACGTTGGCCATTAATGACCACGGATGATTAATTTCCATCTCTTAAGTGACAGCTGTGCTTATGTGAGACTAAACAAAACTTAACTGGGAAGAGAATTCATGTGCCCTCATCAAACACAAGGCGTTTTCCACTCACTTCAGTATCTTTGCATTTTTAATTGTTTTAGGCCATAATAGAACAAAAAACAAAAAACTGTCTCCCTCACATTTCATATTGTAGAAATTGCCATCTATAATTGCACCAATGTTACTATAAAATCAGACCTTTTTAGTGAATGAGGAACACTGAATATTTGATTTTCACACCTTTCTTTCATGATCCTCATGTCTGGCTTTCCGCCCCATATTGAGCATGTCTATAAGTGGTAAGGTGGGGGTGTATGGATCTGTAGGTCGTCTCCTTCTGATGTGGGTTGCTGAGTAATGGCCATACATCCCTCAGTGCTCCTCTCCTGCAGCACATCTGACTGGATTAAATATGTGCAGAGGATTTATTGGCTGAAAAACCACAAGAGCCTCACACCACTTGTAGTAGCGTCCAGGCAAACACACAAATTCATCTGCCCCTTTCTCTCTTTATGCTCTCCCTTTCAAACTCATAGGCCTGTCAATAAATGTTTTCTCCATTTGTGTTTTCTCATTCTTCCTCATCTTCCTTCCAACCATGCCACTATCCTTTTTTTTTTTTTTTTCAGGGTGGATTAAAGTTTTTCCGCTCACAGCCTCTCTCTTCAACATTAATAATTCATGACCCACATGTGTTGCAGACAGATTACAAACATCTCCACTTAACTGCCATAATTATCATTATTACAGCCAGAGAATTTCATTCACCATCATGCAATTTGCGATTTTAAGCGACTGAGGTTTGATTTCGGAACATGGATCAAAGGTGGATTTGTTTACAAATGCACTCCTTTGCGGAAAGCTATGATGATTAGAATCCTCATTTGGTTGAATTTTAGAACCAAGTGCACCAGTCAGTTCACCAGCGATGCCTTTGGAAATGTGGGCGCTTTTGAAGATGCTGCATGACGTATGACATCCTGTGCCACATGGAGTTGCTGTGAAACTGTTTGCCAACTTCTTTCTCTGCAAGGCTGCTGTTTTTACATTCTGTCTGTTTTGTATGTAGAGTTTAAAAGAGCTCAAAAGGTGACATAGCAGCTGGAAAGGACCAGATGGTGTTGACCACAGTGATCCATCAAGGCACGCATCCATCCATACGCACTGTGGGCTACACTGGTGTTGAGAATGTTGGATTGCCTCTCATAGATTTGACATTTGTTCTTCCTCATTTAGGTGCCTGAAAGCTAAAACAAACCGCAATATCAGGAGTTATTCAAGAACACATGGTGGCAAATATCCAGATCTGATTCAGGTATAAAGCAAATAATAAACATACTTATGGGAGGAAGGATAGGAGCATGACTGTTAAATGCAGGTGCATTCAAAAGGTGAGATAGAATACAATTAGAATGGTTCATTCTTGAGTAATAAACTGATATTGACCAGTGTGTGCATTCACTATTTGTACACGTTCCCTTATCTTTCCCCAGACTCGCATAGAATCCGCAATATCTCTGTAAAACGTTTAGTATGGCCCGTATATGAATTGATAGAAATATATCAAAAAATACAGACACATATAAAAGGAAAAATAAGTATATTTGTTTGTAAGTCACCAGTGTTGCAAAAGAACTTTCCTGAAAGTTAAAACAATTCAGGATTTCCTCTTTTGGCGTGTTTGAGTTTTCCCTAAGTCCTTAATCGGCTTCAGAGAACCACACAGAAGACAATGAATGGACAATGATATTATATCAGACATATCATGTTATGATTTATGTCACAGCTGGTAATGATATGGTTGGTTGTGATATGAAAATAAGAAGAGAGCTTCAGCTCAGAACATCTGTTTTGCATATTATGCAGCATAAAACTGTTATATTTCAATTCTAATGTGTAATTCTTAATATCCACAAGTGTGCATTGTTATAATTAAATAGGAACCAGAACACGGGCCAAACCCAAGAGAATAAACTGACCAAATAGATGGACTGTGAGAAAAGAGAAAGTCTGGAAGTGTATTGGAAGAAAGATATTATAAGCAAAGATAAAGAAATTCTACCGCATTACTGTAACTAAAGAGCCACGACTAAATGTGTCCTCTGTCATAATAAACAACTGTGGAAGAAGTAGCAAAAAATTACATTATGCATTTTTTTTTATCACATGTCAGAAACTGTATTTACATCACGGAAATATCGCTCACACATGGCAAGGATGGAGAATATGCACAGCTGTGTTCGCAGCTTATAAGTCATCATTGTTTTTGTTTCCTTTCACAGAATTTGCATCTATATTAGAAACAGAGGGGAAATTAACTGTGTCTTCCATATATTTGTCAGCTGGTAACTCAACAGTAATTGACTCTGCTTATTGTTCAAAAACTGCTCTTGCATTTCCATGTTATAGCATTTAAATCCATGCAAAGAGACAAATCCAGGCACATTTGCTTTGCTGTCATTAGACAGTCAGGCACCTCGCCGTGAGGAATTAAGTAAATGAGAAGGTGTGGAAGGTAAAATATGGCCTTTGACTTTTTGTTCTGTATTGCGTGACTGGTGTTGGCAAACCTTTGTACTGGCTCAGCACTAACTTTGTCTGCGCAGTGACAGGAATCCAACACACACACCGATCTTATCTGCCTGTGTGAAACCAGAGGAGACCTGGCATCTCTGTCCTACAGAGCTCGGCCCAGAGGGCATCATGGGAAGCCAGTTTGGGGATGAAACTCCCACAGAGGTTCAGAGTTCCTTTCTTTTTTTGACCACCTGTGAATCTAGATTTGAAATAACATCTGTTGGTCATGCACATACCTTGGCCAGTTTTCCAGGTGCAAAATTATAAGGAATTGCCCGAACTCTTTCTGGCAGAACTTTATTCTTATTATTTATCATTTCAATTTCAGATTTCCTTTTGTTGTTTTTCTGAAGCTGAAGTGCTGTATTAAATGAAAGTGCTAAAAACTGATTATGTATCTCACGTTTTATGCAATGCTGATGGCCTATTTCTCTGTTTTAATTAAGACTGACCAGTAATGGGTTTATCCTTTGCCCTTGCTTGACCTCTTCACCAAGCTTCTCCAGTTTCAGCTTGGTACCTTTTGCATTTTCTTGTTGAGAGGAAGACATAGGGGTTTTTTATAGTCAAGATCTAAATTTTTACAGGCTAAAACAAACCATGCAAACCTCAGATCAAGAGAGCATATTAGAACTTCCATACACATATAGTTTAAATAAATAAAAACACCCCCCAGGGTACAAGTCATGTTTTACTTTGTGTTTCAATTTTCATGAAAATCTAAACCGAAAACCTTGCGCCAAATAACCTCCTCTGTTGGCTGGTGTCTTTCAAAGTTATGGAAGAGTTTAGGACTTCCACTGTTTCCTCGTATGAAATCCATCCACTCTGAAAAACCAAAACAAAAGCGATGTTTTATCCAAGCAAGGCAAACTAGAAACACACTTGGATGCAGCCTGACCGTGAAGATGGTATCAACCACCAACTGCAAATCGCCACAAAAATGTCTGACCTCCTTAGTTTGTGTTGCAACAGTTGAAATTCAGTCAATCAAAACTTTAGTTGTGTTATTACTTACAGGAATAGAGAGAAAACTTTTTTAGGTCAGGAAAAGTTAAGGTTCGTGTTTTTATATAGCGTTTATCTACATATGAAGTATGAAAAGGCACTGAGATGCACAGAAAAACCCTTTATGACAAATTTGGAAACGCAGTGCCTGGATAAGAAATGCAATACATATTCATCACATGCCAAAGTCAGAGCTTAAACAAACAAGTGCAGACCTGGACAATGACAAATGCACGACTGTTTTTAAGTTAGTGTGCAGAGCTCTCGTACATGCATGATTGTTTCCGATAAGTGCCCATGTAACATCAGGACACACAGGCAGCTGAAGTCTGGTTTGCATCCTTGACTAAAGTCATGACTGCCCCGTGTCCCAGAATTCCCTGTGCTTCTGGTGAGACTTGCACACAGACTAAGAGAGAGTATCTGGACCCTGTCAGTGGCTCTGAAAGGCCTCAATTATACAGACCAGCCTAATTAGATCAGCTTTGATTGCTATTTTAAATAATGGAAATGACATGAAGTATTATGTTTGTCCTTCCCACCCATCTCTTTGGTGTCTTACAGTTCTGCCTAGCTCTGTGCCTGTCACGTCTGAAGCCAGTGAGTGGGTGTTGTGATGTTGATGAAGGGCTGACGTGGCAGGTGCTCTGCTGATGATCTGGGGTCAGGCTCTACATTGAACCTGAAAAGCTTTTAAAGGAAAGGCAGACTTTTGACATTACGCATCAGGCTTCTGTCATAGGGTGTGGATTTATACAGAGTAACCAGCAATGTAGGACTCCATCACAGACAAACACACATTGGCACACACAGTGACATCCCCACAAGAAAAGTACCAGAAGCACAACCACACTGAGGGAGGGCCAAGTTGTATCATCCAGAGTTCCACAACAGGTCTCCATTTGTGTTTTACATGCACATAAACAAAGGGGGGTAATTTTTCCTTGCCATGCTTACAGCCTACGGAATTCATGCAATATTTTTGTGCCTGTGTATATATTTGTTTGCATGTTAATATATCAGCATCAGAATCACTTTTATTGCCGAGTTTGTACACATACAAGAAATGTCATATTTATGTGCTTGTTGTCATCATAAAACTGTGTTATGCATGCCAAGAAAATTGCGTGCCAAGAAAAAAAAAAAGCACACTTAGAGTGATCTTGTGGAAAGATTTCTGACCACACAGCTCTCATTATTGGAACAACACACATCATTTTAATGTTCTCACAGCAAGGTCTTGGTCAAAAACAACCTCACTGTGCAAAAACCTTCATATTTATCATGTGACGCACAGGTACTTTTTTTCCCCTAATTGCGATTAATTACAACCAAATGACATTTAACGTGAGAAAGTTTTGGTGTTGTTAAACTTAAAATGCAGATTTTGAATCATTGTGGCAGTCTTGCTCACTAATTCCACAGAAATTTCAGACTATTGACATTTTAAATTCAAAATAGCACATCATTGATTTCAATACGAATTTAAGCAATAAAGTTATTGTTAGTTTGCACGTATTAAACATAAGTTAAAGAATTAAAGTGGTTTCTTACAGTTGAAAGTGTTTGAGAAGAAAAAATACACATTTTGGTTCTTTTCCACAATCGCATGATTGATAGCATATAAGTGTAATTATTTACTTATATGAAAACGTGAGGTTCAAAAAGAGATTGAAGATAAGGGGTGCAGGCTTATGAAGAGGGGGTGAGATAGCATGTGACTGACATCTGAGGAGAAACACGTCATTATGTAGTTAGAGCTGAAGATCAAGTGTTATTGGAGGTGGTGTGACTATGCATTCATTGTGAGGCAGCCTTATGTTACATCAGGTACAGAAACACAGGCCACAGAAAATTGAGCTTGGCTACTTTCCCATTGTAAACCATTAAATTAATTTTCACATTAAGACTGGGCAAAAAAGAAGAAGAAGAAGAAGAAGAAGAAGGGTCTAACGTATCATTTTAAAACTGATAATTCAGCAGAACCTTCAACTGGCAGCCCCATCCACTACCTCTGAAGCGAACACTCACAATTATGTGGCAACATGTGTGAACAGTAACTGTCTCAAATTTGGACTGCGTTAACTCTGGGCTCAAAAGAAAACAAAAACAAAAACCATTGCTCCTGAAATTTATAGTGAGTAAAGATTTCCAGTAAAAAAAAGAAAAAAAGAAAAAAGATTTCACTGTGGTGATTGATGGGTGTTCGTGGACCGTGCCATTTCTTGCTAATTAGGCCTGCTAAACCCCAAAACAGGAAAACGTGCAGTGCTAGGTGTGCAAACAGACTAAATTAATGGACACAGAAATTCTTTCTGCTAATATGATAGCATGTAGTGACATCATTTGTTGTAAAATTATATTTGTGGAGCCCACTTATCCCATAATATTGTGATGCATGACATTGAAACACCATGTCATTGGACTTGCTGATCTGTTAGCAAGTCTGTCTGTTAGGCTCGTTGCCTTGCACTAACAAGACTAATAAGCACGTAGTGCAGCAGTAGCCTCTGTATGTGCTAACCGTATGTATCTTGGTCAAACATGACATCTGTTTGGCTTGTCTTGCTTTGACTTATGTCAAGCTGTGGCTAATCCCTCCTGTTGCTCTGTGTCTGCATGGGAAAGAGGAGACTGCAGTGATGCTTGGATTTTGTGCTAAGGCGGAGGCCTTTGATGTCCTATGCCTTGGTGTCTTTAAAAATCTTTTTTATTTTGGGTTGCTTATTCCGTGTTTAATTGCCAGATCAACTTATCTGACAATTAACTGGCACTAGGCTGTATCTCTGCTCTTTGTTAATCCAGGCAAAAAAAGCACTCTTTTGTTTGCAAAATATACTAAAACTTCCATCATGCCTATTGAGTTCATATCAATAAACATCTTTGGAGGTCAAGGGGTACAAGTCTGGGTCCCCGGGGATAGGAACAGAGCTGTGGTTCTGGTTTTAAACACACTCTAACTGCAAAAGGAGGAACAGAAAAGGGGCTCAGAGAATGCAGACGCTCTTGTCAGTAAAATATGGCAAAGCCATGCAGATAGCCAGCAGGGCTTGTTTCTCCCTGTCAGTGAAGAGAGAAGAGGATGAACAGCGTAAATACACCACTTCCTCCTCCTTCTCCTCATGGTTTTTATTTTAAGCAGCATTCTCCTTCCACTCTGTGCATCCCCCTCAGTAATCTTATACAAACAGAAAGAAATACACATCGCCGAGCAAGGAACGAATGTGGTGAGAACCTGCTTAAAATGATAAGACATCCATTCACACAATGATAGAAGGCTTATTTTTACATATTCGATTACTAAGTTGGCCTGCATACAAAAGAAGACGGTCTCATTCATAATTACAACTGGCATAATTCTGCCTCACTATACTATAGGGAAACTGTGCAGGACAAAACAATTACAGTGACCTTAAAGACACAATCAAGAGTATTTTCTTCTCTTTGTTCCACAGACAACCCTAAGCACTTGTGTTTGCTGCTTTTTCTACAAAACAAACAAAGGCAAGCAGAGCTGGAACAGTGATTAAAGAAATCAACAAATCCTCAACAGGACATGAGCACATGTGCCTCTAGGCTGGATCATGTTCTTTGGAAATGGTGAGTCAATGATGGTACAGGACAAAGGGTGAATTTGAGGAGGGGATGGGGGATTGGACGGGCACTGTGGGACCAGAGGTGCGAACTGCAAGCCGATGGAGCAGCCTCTCTCAATTTAGTTTACCATATCCGTCATGGGAACATCACTTCTATTTTCTTTTCATTACAAGACCAATCTCATCAAAATCCTTTCAAACAACAGTGGAATAACAGCTTATTTGTTCAGTGTGGCCTCTGAGGAGTGATTTTGGTCAGTATGGAGGTCTGTAGGGTAGTCTTTGTTGCTGGGCTCGGCACTCAGTGAAGGTGGAGACTATTTTTTGACTCACTGTGAAAATTTAATTTAATTTTCCCCTTTTTTTCATACGGTATATTTCAACAGAGAAGTTAATGCAGAATGCTACAAATAAACTTAGATACACGTATATTTTTGTGCATAATTGGCAATCACTGTAATTTGAAGTAGAAAATAGACAGCCAAGCTGTGGTAATGAGATCATGACCTTATTTTTGTGGGTAATGTTTGGAGAGCTTAGTGATGTGGTGCCAGAAAAAAAGGGGGAACTAAAATAAAACTCCTGAAAAACACAGTGGGACAGACATTTTTATGCAGTTTTACCAGATGTTTCCCTGCCTGGGTTTATTAAGGTAGACAGGTGAGTGATGCATAATGCTATGGCCTGAGACTCCTGTGCACAGCTCAGCTCTTTCTCTCCCCAATTGTCCTTCCCATGCATATCCTGGTTCAGATCACCTCTGACAGAGTGTGTAAAGCAGACATACAGAGAGTCACACTCTGGGAGAGAGAGTTACCCCGCAGACTTCTCTAAAAATGTCTTTAACAGCATAGATGGATCTAGATTTGAAGCTGCTAATACAAATTATGATGGCAGGCTACAAAGCAAATAGTGCCAGTGGAGGAGTCTGTAATGTCATGAGTTCGAGTGGTACGATGACAGGGTATAGCATTTTATCAAAACTGCACCAAAGCTCTGTAAAAAATCCTCTAAAACTCTGTTGAACCTCCAGATATGTACGCATATAGGTCCACGCAATCAAATGCCAACTCTTTCCAGTGAGTGTGGTCTGAAAAGGCAGTAAATCAAAGCAGTGCTACAGGGAAATCAAATAAAGGGCAATGATACTGTTGGGGCACTGCTTGCTCAAATGCATATCCTTCTCTGCCTCGAGTCCTTGAGATAGTTTACTGCCATAATAGCATGTGTGAAAAAGAAGACCATCAACTGCTTATTCTGAAAATGACTTACGTTAACACTAGAGCGGAGCTGGAAAATGTCTGTTTTGAAAAATAAATCCGGGACCTATCTTGTGAGTGAATCAAAGGGAATGTTTTGAACATTATGTTGGTAATTACTGTCTGCGGACTGTGGTGCTATCCAGCTATTCAGTATACTTTTTTGAAATAACCAGACACACTGTACCCCCACCCCCCCACTTTTTTTTTTGTCTGGGCTTAGCTTTTAATGTAACTGCAATCAACCACAACAAGATTTTTGAGGCCCAGCATTCATCCCTTAGAAATCCCACCAAACGTGAGTAGTATTGGAATTCCGGAGCACCATGCCAACCGTGAAGCCTCCCTGCCTCTCACAAGCACTGCATGGAAGGGCAATTTTCCTCCGGCTGAACTTCCCAAAGCTGCCTCACCTGGAACCAATCTGTAACACAATCGAAGGGTCCTGACTTGAAAGCCTATTCCTTCCCTTTGATAGTGTCTTCTTGGTAGCCTGCACGGTGCTGGAAATAGGCCCTTTGCAATCTGCAGATGCAAAAGAGCCAAGGATTGAGATGAGTATCCAGCCATCAAAGTGTATTATGCAAATAATCGAGAAACAAAGCTCAGATCCTCTCTGAATTCCTTGTCTTTGCGCTGGGATGATACAGACATCGCTGTTTTTTTTAAGCATTATTGTCATCTGCTACTTTCCTTTGGATCGTGTTATGCTGTTCATTGCTTTTCCATTTTGCATAATAACTTCTGAAACTGCAAGGCCACTCAGCTAGAGCATCCCTGCCAGTGCCAGTGCACAACTTCACAATTATAAAGAAAGATCTGTTCCTGTGCTCCACCTCTCCATCAGTTTTCATGGAAGGTTAGGAGTTTTGGGGTAATCCCGCAGACAGGTGTGAGCAACAAGCTCCTTCAGTGTGACTAAACAACTTTCTTTTGATGGCAGCTCTGAAATGTACCACATCAGCACTCTCACAGCTCTTCCAGTAGGAAAAAAGGGCAATTAAAGTTTAATAGCTGTCCATTTGGGACTGCTGGGAAATTAATCTTGAGTCAACATGCCAAACCTTATTTCCTTCCTTCACTTCTCCCTGTGTAGGCAAACTTTCCCTCAAGCAAAACTGAATTGCAGACTTTTTTCTCTCTGATGTAGAATGTGGCTTTCCTGCAGAGGAAAAAACGGGTTAAATAACAACAAGAAAATATAAAAGGTATTAGACACACTGCAATAACATGGAGCAGAACGATACAGCCAAATACATTTCTTTCTCCATCCAAAGGAAGAAAAAGTTATTTTTGTGCTCAGTGCTTTGAATAGCCTATTTACTTGTTCATACATGTGATTTCAATTCCTTGATTAGCTGCAATTGAATCAGCGGCAGAGGAACAGAGCTTATGGATGTAAAGCATGAAATGAAAAGGACATTTGTTCTGGAAACCCTCCATCTACACAGTCACAGTCCCTAAGTTTGGCAATCAGTAAGTCACAAGCATGTGTCCACTGCTCTAACCAGTGTGAAGTCCAGCCAAGCCGTACGCTACTCTGTTCATTCCATAATCAACTTATCCTGTCTGTCTTTTATGTTCCTCATTTTCACATGCAAACCTTTTTTAGAAGTTTGGACCTTCGGCTGAACTTGGAATCAACATCGACTTTGTAACTATAAACAGTGCCCTCTCTGTCTGTTTGTTAGCTCGCCGTGTGGAGAAAAATAGAAAAAACAAATGCAATTTATAATTTCTGGAAGATGTGATGATTCAATATTGTTGACTCTTGACTCTCAGGTGAGAACAGCCAAGACAGAGACATATACAGGACTATATATACAGGAAACATAAACAACAGATCTTCCGTCGTAAATATGATCCAAAGACAGTTAAGCTGTCGCAAATATTTTTGGAAGACCAGTATTGGCCCATAATAACTGCAAGCCAATATCTTGGCCAAGGTCTAATCTACACTGTTTTTTAGGCTTTAAGGAATCATTGATCCCTGGAATTTCATATATTTAATAAGGACAACTGCCATCCCTGCCAAATTGGTAGTGACGCACAAAGTTAGGAGTTAAGCTGCTATAAGTAAAACACACCTTTTGTTGTTTATGTTTATTTTAGTGGATGGAATTTCATCAATTTTGAAAATTGATGGGAAAAAAAATTGACAGGCTGCTAATAACAAAGTTCCTAATAGGCTGGGGCCTATCCCAGCTGTCATTTGACAAGAGGTAGAGTAGATCCTAGACAGCTCATCAGTCTGTTGCGGGGCTAACACAGAGAGACAGACAACCATTCACACTCACACCTTTGGCCAATTTAGAATCATCAGTTAACCTAACATCATGCATGTCAGTGGACTGTGGGATGAAGCCAGAGTACTCAGAGAGAAACCATACAGACGTGGGGAGAACATGCAAGCTCCACTCAGAAAGGTACGAGATTGGATTCAAACCCATGACCTTCTTGCTGCAAGGCATCTGTGCTAATCACCACACCATCTAATTTAAAATTAGCTCTCTGTTAAGTTGTTCCTTAAGTTGTTCTAAAGGTGATAACTTGAATGATTCATAGGTCAGTATTAAGTGGTTTAACGTCCAACCAACCAACCAACCAACCACCATTTTTTTTTCTAAAAATGGTCAGGTACAAAGATTGGACTGAAAATGAGTGGAAATCAGCCAAAAGTCTAAAAAAAAAAAAACTGAAAGACCTCCAGAAAGTCTGGAAAACTATTGCTCAAGACCACTTGAAAACTTATAAGACGTTTTGGATCCTTGGAAGCAAAATATAAAGAAATGTGGGGTAACTCAAGAGTTCTGCACAGTACTGCATCTTGGTTTTTTTTGTTTTTTACCTCACCTTTGAGTTCATTTGAGTAGTTCGTGCTTATTTTTTTTTTTTTTATAGAAATGTCTGCCAGACATGGCTATATGAACTGCATGCCTTTCTTATAGGCTGCAGTTGTGTGCATGCAGGTTTTAGTTATGTAAATCAATTAGAAGAAACATATACAATAAAAAAAAAACCTGAAAAAATTAAAACATATTGCAAAGTTTGAAAAGTAATGCGATGCAGACAGAGAGTTTCTGTTGCGTGGTTAGAAAGTAAGACAATGGACCTCAGTGTTCATCTGAATAGACTCCAAGATCCAAGGTTCTTTTCTGCTCTTTTCTTGTAAGATCAGACTCCTTTGTGTTTGACTTGCTCGACCCCAGCCTCAGTAAACAACACATGCAGCTTTAATTGGAATCACTTGGTCACCCTGAAGCAGGATGAACAGGGCTTTGTTGCCAGCATGGCGGCTCCCAGAACCTGAAATATCTCCAAAGAGGTGGCTGGACTACAGAAACCATATGAATTTCCAGCAAATGCAAAAGTCATGAACTATTGTAGTTATAGCGCTTTTACAAGCATTCCCAGTATGAGTACTATTAGTAATACTATAATAATGCATATTAGATTGCCAGAAATATAGTTGGTGCTGTTATTGAAAATTACAAAGATGAAAATTGCGAAACTGTATTATTATTACTGATATTCAGTTTATTCAGTTTGTTATTATTATCATTCACTTTATTCAACTGCCCTTAAATGGTCTCCATATATAGCTCACCCGCTGGTCTGCAAAGACTGATAACGCCTTTATATCAAAATGAAAAGATTCATATGGTGTAAGATACAATTACACAAATAGCAATGATACTAGATCACAATAAAAATTTCACACATCTGCAGCTCTGGCTCTGACTCAGGGTAAGTACAGCCACGGATCTAAATTATATGGGCCAAATATCAGGTGCCTCACAACATCTGGGCCCTACAGCATTTCCTAGTGCCATAACTGGTCATTAAGTGCCAGAATTAGCATATTTTGGGCTAAATGTTTTAAAAGCAATGCACTAATGCATGTTCGAGAGAGAGACACATAGTGAACTCAAAATAATTATTACATGTAACGTAAAACATGCAACATCTATTTTTGTTTGTTTGTTGTAATGCACTAGCTATGATCTGTTCTTGTATGATATAGAAAGACCTTATGAAATATCAGCTTTTTTAGATGATAGAAATAGCAACCATTCATCTTGTGTGATTCATCAAACTTCCTTAAGTGAATAAATGAGAAGCTAAAGAAAGGAGCATCTGCGTTTGTGAGAATGTCATCTCAAATTAAATAAAGAACATGACTCTGATTAAGATGCTTCTTGAAAGGACTTCTTTCCTTGCAGCGTCCAGGACATTCCAGGATATTAGACCAGTAAGTGAGCTCTCTGTTTTCTCTGGGTGCTGACCCTTGATCAAAAGGTCACTTGGGTTTCAGTGCTGGTCATCAGTGCTGTTTCATTTTTGACATCTCAGTAGCTCAACAATGGATAATGATCCATCATCGTCACAGGCTCAATTGTGTTCTGACATACAAAACCAATAAACAAAGCACTCTGATGCAATGTAAAGTTTCTTAGCTTTTTGGCTGTAAAAGTGTCTCAACAATCATTTTTATGATACAACACAATCTCCATAACCGCTTTCAGATATGTCGTTCCATTCGCCACGGTGCTCCTTAGAGGGATTCCTGATGGCATTTAGTGGCTTTGAATCCTCAAATGCCTGGGCATCTGTTTTGTAGTCATTCAACAAGTCATTGCAATTTTTGACATGAAGAAACAGAAAAGACCAAACTTTGATCCCATAGGCTGTATATAAATGATGGATGTGGCTTCCAGGTCTCTGAAAACTGCCTTAAACTTGTTTTCTTCCTAATGGTCAGAAGAGTGCAAATCTTCTGCTTACAAGAGAAATTCAGTTGTAAAGACATTTATGTAACCTCTAGAAATACTTCCCTGATGAGATTATAGTCTCAATTACTAGTTTTAAGCCTTACAGAATAAAATATGTTTATTTTGTAAATGATGGTCTTCATTAGCTTAAAAAATAAAGATAGAACAGATCCACATGTTTTTAAAAAAAGATGTAATCGCCAAAATACCCAAGGCTTTAACCAGTGGATGATGTCACAGTTGCTACAACCATCTTTTATGTACAGTCTTCTATCCAAGTATTTGGATAGAAGCAGAAAGCTTTTTTAAAGTTCTTGTGGTGTATATCAAATCATGTATTTCTATAATTAGATAAGTATGGTCACACTGACAAGTATGGCTACAACACACACTGTAAATATCCAGATGGTGCACTTATAAAAGTCAAAATGTTGAGTGCAGAATGCTCCTCACTTCCATACTTTGTCAACAGTTTGGCCTTATAAGGAAAAGGGCATACAGTTTTCAGCTAGTATCATATAATGTTTCATCAGAGTTGGCAAGCTAACAGTGAAGTAAAAAAATATTGCAATTGCTATTGTCAGTCAGTGCACAACTTTCCATGTTTAATTTAAAACAGCATTCACGTACTACATAAATAAGTGGTATATACTGTACACTACATGAACATGTAATAAAAGAAGTATCCAAATTAGGATAATTGTAACTGTGAGCTCTAATGGAAGATAACAAAATTAATTTGTCTTGTGAGTAAATATGAAAACTGTTGTTACCCCTGCTGTCTGCTAACTGCAAACAAGGACTTTTTAAAGTTAATGTAGAAACTACCTAAGGTATTTAATGGGTCTTATGTCTCTGGATCCAAGGTGAAAAGAAATGACAAAAAGAATCAGACACACTGTGTTAAAAGACCTTGATAAACTCTGCAGCACAGTACAAATGTTTATACAGAAACCCCTTTAAACTGCGGGTGTTTTGCAAAGTGCTGTAAATTTGAACACCAAGACATTCTTATGTGCATGTATGAATCTTAACCATGTGTTGACCTGACTGACTTGACACTGAATTTTCCCCAACTTCTACACAGTTTACTCTAGGAAAGATTACACTCAACAACAAGTACAGTCATCCCAAAAAGAAAGTACATCCTCTTTCATTTTTGATGTTTTAAATATCAGGATATATAATAAGAAATCATTTGATATTGACAAGATTGTAAAATTAGATAAACAACCTCAAGTGACATGTCATTATTTACTTAACAAAACTAATCCAAAATGCAAACGCATTGCGTGAAAAACAAAGTACACCCTTACTTATTCCTAATTCCAGAGGAATTAAGTACCTGAGAAAGCCTTATCATTATGAAAGGAACATTGCAGCATAGCCTACGTTTGCAAAATTACATCTGAACAAGCCACAAGACTTCTGGAACAATGTTCTTTAAATAGATGAGACGAAGATGAAGACGTTTTGGTATAATGTACAGTGCCATATTTGGTGAAAACCAAACACAATATCTCAGCGTATAGTACCAACTGTCAAGCATGGTGGTGGAGGGGTCATGATTTAGGATTTTGTGCCGCCATAGGACCATGGAGTCATTGAGTCGACCATAAAGTCCTCTGTGTACCAAAGTACAGTATTTTAGAGTCAAATGTGAGGTGTGACAGCTAAAGTTTGGCCGAAGTTCAGTCATGCATTAGGGCAATAATCCCAAGCACAGCAGCAAATCTACAACAGAATGGCTGAAAAAGAAGAGAATTGAGGTGTTGCAATGGCCCAGTCAAAGTCCAGACCTCAGCCTGAGTCAAATGCTATGGCAGGACCTTAAGAAAGCTGCGCACAAATCAATGTCTGCAAACCTCAATGAACTGGAGCAACGGCGTAAAAAAGAGCAGGCGAAAATTCCTCCACAAATGAGAGACTCATAAAGTCAAACAGAAAACACCTACTACTAAAGATGGTTCTACAAGCTACTGAATCAGTTTTTCAATGTACTGCTTCTGACTTTTTGTTTTTTGTAAAAAAAGAAAAAAAAGAAAGGAAAAAAAGAATAAATAAATAATGATGCAATATGTTGATAAAATCAAAGGATATTCAGTGAGACTATTTCTGAACATCTGAGCAGCAGCCCTGGCCTTTGACCTCTTCACTGAGCCGCCCACATGCTGCTGTGGCACTAGTCTCTGGAGTCATGATGATGTCCGGCAGCCTGAGTTCGTAGGTCACGGTGATGACAGCAAGCACCTTGCTGCGAGACTTCTATCTGCCCACCAAAATAAACAGAGTTTCTGCTCCAGCCCTCCCACAACACACACCCTGTCCAGCTCTCACTGAGTCTCCGAGTTTAAACACTAAGGATGGACAGGATCCTGCCTGCTCTAACAAAAACACTGTCAGGGCCAAAGGTTGAGCTCAGAGATCACAGACAACTTTTATCCCTGACATTGTTTCAGAGAATGTGGCTTTACACTGATGGAGGGAGAGTCCTTGCTGTTTTCCTTTGCTGGACTCCTATTTTAAGGGACTTTACATCACCACCTGTTTCTCTTTCTCTTTTCTGTTTCTGTTTGCCGATCAGACTGTGTGCCTAAATGAAAAAGCTGATGTTCCTCTTTTGAAAGATGTTTACAACAAAATTAAATATAATAATCCAATTTTTCTCCAATGAAATCCATCCAGATTCAGAAGCTTTCATGCCAGTAAGCCAGCAGCACAGTACAGCTCTGTGTGAAATAAATAACACACTCTATTAAACCCACATTAACCATATTCTCATGTTGCTCTTTTATGGCAAAAGACAATGAATCTTCAATCCATCCATCCATCCATCCATTCTCTTCAGCTTGTCCAATTCAGGGTCACGGGGGGGCTGGCGCCTATCCCAGCTACCATAGGGCGAGAGGCAGGGTACACCCTGAACAGGTTGCCAGTCCACCATAGGACTAACACAGAGAGACAGACAACCATTTGCACTCACATTCACACCTATGGGCCATTTAGAATCATCAATTAACCTAACCGCACTAACTACATGTCTTTGGACTGTGGGAGGAAGCCGGAGTAACTGGAGAGAACCTATGTAGACATGGGCAACATGAGCATATGGTTAATGTGGGTTTAATAGAGTGAAGGTTAGCACAATGAATCTTATTAACTTAAAAAAAAATACAAGTAAACTAAACGGCATCTGAGCAGAGAGCAAAACAACAACAAAACAATCCACCCTGCATTCACTAAAACGAGGGTTTTAACTTGTGCCTAATTTTCCTCAAATTTCCACTGACAGTCATACTACTTTATTGCATTAAGCAATTTGTCATAAATGTTATGTTTAACACCTTCTTCCCTTTAAACGAGTCCTTCCTACTAGATAAGGGTGCTGCTCCCACTGGTCCCACAATCAGTCTGTGTGCAGATAAACTATACACAACTAGATTGTTTAGCAAAAGACATTTTGCTTGGCTTTTATTCACCAGCAGTCTTACATAGGGTCATGTGAAATTATTGCGGCCCATAAAAAGTGATGTTAATGGATGGATGGACAGACAGATGTATGGCTAGATTCCACAAAATTATGACCCTGCCAGACCCATCAGGGTCCCACTTTGCATCCCACAGGACTCAAAGAATCTTATTCCAATGCGGTGATGACAGACACTGCTGTCTAATGTTACAGGTTAACTGGTGACTCTAAACGGCTCTAAATGTGGGCGTGAACAATTGTCGACTCTCTGTGTTAGTGTTGTCATTGGACCTTGCATATGTCAGCTAGGATGCGCTGCAGTGCCCCAATGGAAATGAAATGTATAAGCAGTCAAGATGATGGATGTAACGGATCGATGGTGTGGCTGAGCATATATTTAAAATAAATCTCAAAACTGTACTTGCTAAAACCAATCAGCAGCATGAGAAAATGGGAAAATGAGAAAATACTCCATGGAGTTTGGTTGTGCTCGTAACAATAAATCATGTCAGATGGACTGTACTCTAAATATTCTGTTTGAACAATTTTTTTTTTGCTATTCAAACGGGCGAACACCCCACTTAACATATTACTGTATTACTCATAGGAATGCCATGTTACATGAAAACTGTGAAACTGCCTATTTTGGTGATAGGTAGGTTTGTAGCCTATTGCAGCTGTTGCCAGGACTTTTTAATTCCCCTGTGCTGATAAATATATAAATAACTAGAAATTTAAATTAGAGATCAGTGTTTGTGGCACAACAACAAAATGCCACACAAACATGAAAATCTGTAGTGCGTGTTTCATATGACCAGGCTTTCATAAACCAATAAGGGTTGCTGATCAAATAAGCTGCGTGCTATTGAAGCAAATCAGTTGGAAAACCTCAAAGGACCAGGCCAGATACATTATGGTTTTAGATCAGCTTTCATTTTTCAGTTTCATGGTGGAGTACTGAAATCTTAGTAATAAGACTGAGGTTAGTTTGAGGCAGAAGAGCTCCAGTTAATGACCCATCTGTCTGTGTGCTAAGTCCAAATTAAAGACATTTGGTTTCACTGGCTGTCAGTAAAACTCAATCTTTTCCAATTAACTTAAAGAACGAACTGATATTTAACACTTTTTTGGCAGAAACTGTAACTTTATGGTTTTAAGTCTTTCAAGATAATATACTGCAAATAAATCTGGGTTTAACACAGCTGACAGCTCAGAGAACATCCAACTTTTCTTGTCTGTCTATAAATTTTTATTTTTATAATGAGTATAAATTTGGAAAAATACAAAAAGACAATATATTGTTGCAGTTGCACACTGAAAAAGGACCCAGTGGAACTAACACACTGACAGCGCTGACCCACACAGCATGTAGACATTTACCAAGACAGGAGGATGGGGAGGGAGACAACAAATTACTGGACATTTGTGTAATTTATTCAGAATACAGTTCCCTCAAAATTGCAGCCTGCAACCTATTTGCACAGCATTATCTCTCAGAAGTGGTTGGATTGGGTGAGGTGCCAGTTCCTGAAGTCTCTTCATACTGTTACACATTATTATCACATGTATCCACTGCCTGTTTCCATCTTGCTGTATAGCTAAAAAAAAAAAAAAAGAAGCATCACTTCAGTTTTTCTGTGAGCACTGTTGCTTATTTCTATCGAGGAAGTAGGAAGTAATAACAACATCTTATATATAAATCAGTCAATTACAAGCTTTATCAGAACAAATAATGATAATAATACTCAGTATCATAATGTCTTCAAGTTATTCCTCAAGTGACATAAAAATCATTCATGTAATTTTAACTTCATCATACGGTGCATAGGTCATCCTGGGCTCAATAATACTGAGTCAGCAGTCATCATCTCCAAGTATCTTTATCCTCTGAGGACCTCTATATGGACATATTTGTGGCCGTGGTTTCCAGAGATTGTAAAGCCAAGCCATTACAGCAGCTCAGGGGAATTAAATTATAGGTAGGGGCACCCACTTGGCAAGAGAGGTTACCAAATATGTCAAGCCTCAGCCATTTAAATACCTGTGGGTGACTCCTAAATAGCCATGAATTTAATTAAAGGCCACAGCTTTTTTCTGTCTCATGGATTCCTAATAACTGTACAATGATTCAGAAACACTTTCACAAGCAACTGTATCTCAGTTCTGAAGTGTAAAGCCAATGCAAAAGCACAGTAAAGCTACATTCCTTCTAATGTCCAGCAGGGGGCAATGCTTCCGGTTTTTAAAAAAAAAGTCCATGGGAGTAAATTCAGCTCACTAGCTCTATAGCAGGGGTAGGCAACTCCAGGCCTCAAGTGCCGGTGTCCTGCAGGTTTTAGATATCACCCTGGGTCAACACACCTGAATCAAATGATTAGTTTATTACCAGGCCTCTGGAGAACTTCATGACATATTGAGGAGGTAATTTAGCAATTTGAATCAGCTGCATTGGATCAAGGACACATCTAAAACCTGCTGTACACCGGCACTTCGGCACTTGAGGCCTCGAATTGCCTACCCCTGCTCTATAGGATTCTGGAGTGGCTATAGCTCAGCTCACTGAATAAAACACTCAGTTCAGTTTTATTTATATGGTGCCAAATCACAACAACAGTCACCTCAAAGCACTTTATAGTGTGAGACAAAGACCATACATCTCATGAGCCATGTGAGTGTCAGGTGTTTTTCTGTACTGGCTGTTTCTCTTGCATCCGCCCTTTGAGGCGTACGATACACCTCTCCACCAGTCGTCCATCTGCGGCAATCAGCAGCACAGTACTGAAGACCAACGTTGCCATCTGCCGTATTAGAAAAAAAAACAAAACACCTATAACCACATGATCCCCTATGAGCAAGTACCTGGCAACAGTGGGAAGGAAAAACTCCCTTTTAACAGGAAGAAACCTCAAGAAGAACCAGGCTAACACAGGGGCAAGCACCCACGGCAACTAGTTGGGTGAACATGATGTTCATTTTGTAAATTCTAGTCTTAATAATACTAGAATTTATATTCTAGTATAAATATAAATATAAACAGATTATAAAGCAGGGTATGCTTTAGGTCAGGCCTACCTTATTTTAAGCTGTTACCAAATGATGATGCAATGCCTCTATGTTTCTTACTCAGATCCATCTTTGGTCATCAAGTCTGGTTTTAAAACACATTGACCAAAATACTCAACTACAAGGCAGGGGTTCACAGTCTACTGGAAGAGGTCTGAGTCGTTTCCATCTTGTCCATCTTTTTGATACAGTCTATGTTCAAGAAGTGAACCAATCCCCATAGAGTATTGTTAAAAGGCCTAACTGTACAACAAATAAAATAAACACATTCATAGCATGGTGGTGAAAATTATTTTAGTCAAATTTCATCCTATATGACAGCTTCTCTGTTTACATTGTATTCAAGTCATAGGGTGGGATCACTTGACTATGTTTGTGATGTTTGGACATTTTTTAATGTAATTGCCTGAAAAAAGTATGGCTTGTTGTGCAGCTAATCATACTAACCTTAAAGCTATAACAGAGTGTAGCCGTGCTTGCCCTGAAAGAACCAAGCAACGTGCTTTTGACTGTCCAAGTAGTGTGCATGCCTGGTTTCTCCTTTGTCTGAAGCCCAAAAAGACCTTACAGTAGAGACCTGAGTACAGCAATTCTGAGTGTTGTTAGCACAAATCAGCAGGTATGTTTCTTTATGTGAAGCACTCATACTCACTCATGTGGATCTGGGTGCTCCTTGCTAACCATGCTAGCCAGCATTAGCTATATAAATGTCAGCGCTAGCTAGGGTTGCCCACTGTCCCGTTTTAGCTGGGCCATCCGGTATAATGAGCAAAATTGGCTCAAAATTGTTTTAGATGAGGTATTGATTAAACTGAATACCAGTTTTTTGCGTTTTTATTATACTAAAAATGCAAAAGCTGGCTGTGCTTCTGGCGCATAGTTAAAAAGTTGGCAACCCTAGAGCTAGCTGATATTTTATAAATCACTTTCAGCTTCAGAAAAATAAGATGGCAAAGGTTTAATGACAAACTCGAGGCCACAAAACAATGGATGTACAGTCTGTGTACCTCCCATTATGGTACTTTTTGTTACTGTAAAGGCAGCTCAGCTGATGGGTTTAAACTCTTCTCCTGTTATCCAAATATCAGTGTGCTTGAACAAGACTGAGTGGAAACTGTACTTGCTTTAGACAAGAATCTCCTGGATATAGTGTCAGCCTAATATTTTGATTTTAGTTCTTTATACATTTTTAGTCAAACCTAAAGTTATACCTCCTTAAAAGAAAATAAGCAAATTAATTCATTTTAATAAGATGCACAATATATTATGCTCATTTCCTCATGTCAGTCCCCTCTCAGTCCTTGTGAGTATGAAACAGCATAAAAAGGTCAAGTCTGAACCTGAACCATCACTTCTCTGCAGACAGTGTTATTTTCTTTGTTTGTTTAGTTTTTTTCACAGCAATAACTTTAAATGCATGAAGGTCAGTAATAAAATGTTCCTACTACCAACTACTCACACACAGGCTCACATGAAAACAGCAACAGCTTTGGACAGCGCAGTGAACCGTAAACCATTTGTGCCAGTGTCTCAGAATTACACAGGTGGATCAATAATCCCTCACAGAGGCTATTTCATTGCAAGAATGTGCTCATTTTAATTAAACCATTCTCTCCAGAAATACACAAGCGCACACGTCTCTGTTGCAAGCTTTGCGTGCTAGCTGGGTGTGCCCTGAATTTAATGAAGCAGGATTATTCTCTCAACCGATCATATCAGTAAAGGAGGAATCCCAAGATCAACACCAGATTCTGGAGGTAGTCACATATGGGACACATATTTCCAGATCCTAACACGCTTTCATCTGTAGATTTTGTGCATGTTGTGGGTTCGGATGGACCAGACACAATCTCTAGGCTTCCTACAAGAGCTGCAGCACCCGAAAGTCAAGGTGTTTTTAAAGAAGGCAGATGGAAAATGATATCTCTGGATTGAATCCACACTCTAATTCTCTTGTACATGGTGTACAAGCATGCTAAAACATTGAGGACTGAGGGAAAGAGACTGCCTAAGAGATACATAACATAAATCAGTGATTTATGCTCACATTCACATTACATGAATATTTAGTGAACCATGAAAGCACATTTGGAAATACAATTTTATACTTATGAAAAAAACAATAGCCACAGCCCACAGTGACTTTACCTGTTATCTTTAAACCTGACATAAGGTGCCAGATGTTTAACCCTCCACCACAGGAAGCCCAGCAGATGTTTCACTGGCACTGTGTGCACTGGAGGTCAGCACAGTGTACCCTAAGATTATACACTAACTTGACCTCTTAGTAAGACAGATCCTCTTTCTATCTTTACCACCTTCTGGGCTTTTTAAAATTCAATTCAAGATTAATGCCACTGCTTTTTCTTTTCATTCTTTCTTCATTTAATTTCATTGGAACATCTGCTGACGCAGATCAGTGCCTCGCTCATGTGAAATCAATTTGAAGCAGCACGTTTCAAGCAAGCAGATCAGCAGACCCAGAAGGACACTGAAACTGTCCAGAGATGCGCGAACCCAGCCAGTTTGTCCTCACCACCTTCGCCTGCACAAAGGATACAGAGAAGGAAGAGATGCCGGTTCACATAATCAACCAGACCTGCACACGAACAAAAGCAATAGCATTGACAAAATGTTCTGTGATTTGCACAGAAATATTATATGTTGGCAAAAAAAAAAAAAAAAAATCTTTCTGATTTTAAAGTGGACACAAAACACACATGATTGACACAGGCACAAACCAGCACTGATGAACCATTCTTAAACTAAAACAGAGTCGTGACCACCTTTACTATTACTTATAGAAAAATGATGCCTATGAAAAGGAGGCCACTTTCAAGACTAAATCTCAGAATTAGGGATATGATATATTATGATAAATAATAATAAACGTAATTTATGCAGCACATCTTAAAACTGAGTTAAAAAATGATTCATAAGATAGAAAATCAACCAGCAAAAAAACATTTGAGAAAAAGCTGTGGGTGAAAAAGGGGGAGATGAAAGTGAGTGATAAAGTAAATTAAGAATGTAAACACAGGTAAATTAAAGACACATATCAAGTTTTTTAAATGATCACTAAGAAGAAATTATTTTTAAAAAATCATAAAAGCCAATATTAAGTAACTCAAAGGGTCATTAATAAATTTAAAAGAACATAAAGAGCTCGCCAATCTGATCTCCTTGGGGCGGTTGTTCCAGAGAGCGGGCGCCCTGATAGAAAAAGCCCGGTCACCCATGGTCCTCAGATGAGATTATGGGGTGGCCAGCAGAGCCTTGGCTGAGCACATTCAGTGGGTTAGCTGCACCATTTCATATGTGAGATACACTCAGTGTGTTTATTTCACAAGTATCATTGCAATTTAAAGAAATGCACTGCTGCATGTCATCTGCATTAGAGTAAAAACTCACACTTTGACTGTGGGTAGCATGACCCAGGAGTAACATACACAAAGAAAACAGAATCAGATGACCATAAAACCTAAATTTACTGTTAGAAGTACTGTTAATTTCTATTTATTTGTATGTGCAACCAAAACTTGAATGTTCAATAGCATAATTTTAAATATATTTTTGATATTATTTAAACACTATACGCTGGAAAAGTCTGCTAATATTCTACAGTGGTTCTTGAGAAATATCATTTGTTGACTTATTCTGCACACCTCTAAAATACTTTCATATTTATATCCTGTTCATAGCCTGTACATAGCTTGTACACTCACTACAGCCTGTACATACTTATAGTTATAGCATATTCATAACATACCTTCATACCGTGTACATTGTAACCCATATTTTGTACTCTCATACCTATAATAGACCCATTTCTGTAATATATCTATATATCTATATATATTATGGCTAAAGCACTTTCTGGATGGATGCAAATTGCATTTCGCTGACTTGTACTTGTGACATGTGCAATGACAATAAAGTTGAAGTCTATTCTATTCCATTCTATACAATCTACACTTGTGAAGTTGTATTGAACAAGGCCTTCGTATTTACATGAAGGTAAAAATAAAGAGCTATTTGATCCCACTAAACTATCTATACACACCATTGATGAAATGACCAAAGGAAGTATCAGGTATCATGCTTTTGTTCAGCGTTACCACAAGAAAAGTACTTGAAGCATATAGATGTCGCTGTTCTGTTTGTTCTCTGAAGCCTGCCATTAAATAGAATAGGTCCTTTTAATTCCTGTAATCCATGCCACTGGCTCTACTGGCTCTTCCAGAACTTCGTCCTCCAAAGCACATTTCATATGGTTTTGATAAAGTAAAATTAATTTTAAGCATAGAGGATAAAACAAGAACAAAGGATACAGATCAAAGCATAAAAAAAATGAAAGCAGTGTCAGTGTATATAATAAAAATATATACAGAAATATGCTACAGACATATTGTGATGTGTGTGACACAAATAATCTCTTACTCAGGCAGATTGATTGCAGATGAACAGTTGAATAGAGCTTAAATAATTTTTACACAAAGACTAATTGCAGATATTTTGCCTCTGGCTCTCGTTATCACGCCAGGTAGGTGCTCAAATTATTTTTCACTTCTGATTTGTCCACCGCCACCGAAAATGTTATTTCGAGGATATGTTTTTAAATTGTCACAGGCAAAATGCTCAAAATGGCACGGGCCAAGCTGCTATGACTTCAGAACTCCTCAGCATATTTCTGCTGTGCATGCACACAGACAAACACACACACACACACACACACACAGAGAGAGAGTTATGATCCTCAGATTGTTGGGAACACGGAATTTCTCTTTTATGTGAAATTAAATAAGATCTTCTTGTAGGCCTCTCTCCTTCCTGTTCCGCTTTCCGTTTTATGTTCATTTCCATTCCCGGACAAAGCCGTCTCTCCACGGTGTATTAATGCTCATCAAAGGCCTCAATCAACTTGCTTTGCCACAGGCTAAAGTCAAACTGGAGAGGCTAAAGTTTAATGCTGTCAGTGCAGCGAGGATGTGGGCTCAATGTCTCTTCCGTGTCCTGGCGTTTATTTTTAACCCCAACATCCACAGATATCTGGTAAGTCCGGTTAGTGGAACGAGGCGTCTGAAAAAACAGCACTCACTGAAAGTGCCATTTCAAGGTCATTGACTATGACAACAGCCTTTTTCATTGTGCCATTAGGACAATGTCTTCATATGTTTCACTGGGAAAGCGGAAAATTCATTAAATATAACATAATTACACAGGGCTTCCTAAAAAATTTGTCACGGCTGTGAGTCAGTAGACTCGTGGTTTCAAAGTATCCGGCTATAATAAATGTTTATGAAGACGCTGCCGACTGTCTGCTGACATTTTCACTTCCTGAGTGGAATATTGGGCTTTGTATCAGTCCTAATTAAACTTTAACCTTTCAATTCCATCTGCTAGTTGATTTGAGCGGTGTTTTGAGCAATGCATCTACTAAGTGCACAAAATTAACATAAGACATGAATTTTACAGTCATAAATCCCAATTTTCCCCCCAAGTTAAGTGTGAAATTAAAGCTAAAGTAAGTGGGAAAAATGCTATAAATCATGGAATAAATTCTTAAAAGTCAGTCCTCATACAAAACTGCATGTCTTTCTGGTTAATGTACTTGTAATAACATGCAATTAAAACTATATTGGATTTGGTCAAATTAATGTTCATCAAGGGGCTGTAACCATGTGATCCTCATTATAGTTACTTAGTTAAACTTCTGTCATCAGTCGTCACTTCTCTCTAAAGGAATTTGACTAAATACTGGACTTTATAAAGACAGATGCAAGCTGAGTTTCTGGAAGTAAAATATGATCCATGCGTGAATGCATTCATTGTGTGTATGTGTGTGTGTTGTATGTGTGCATGTGCTTTAATGCTCCATTATTCACTGCAGGTGGGCCTACTGTTAGGGGGACGCTTCCACTCACTGTGCCAGAAAACTGACACGTAAATAATTTTTTAGTAGTGAGGACCACAGTCCCACATGCTCTTGCTCTGACCTTCCTGGGCTGCAAAAAACAAAGAGTATCCAAGGTTCTTGTAAGATAGCAATTACAGTTAGTAAAACTGCGGATACTTTTTTAGTTTTTTGTCCGCTGAATAAAAGGAGACCAGATTATGGTTGTGGCCAAAGCATGAAGCACCCTCTAAATACACCAAGAAAATTAAAAAGGAATAATAAATTATGCTACATTTCATCTTTATTTACAGCCATCAGATTAGGTAATATTCTGACACTTAGGATACAAGTTCTTATCTCTGAAAGGATTCATTAATTAATTGATGCTTTCTTGATTTGCATGCAGTGTACAAGAAGCCACAAGCTCATCAGTTATTGTCAGGTTCTCTGCTAAGAAAAAGCCCAGACAGAAGTATACTGTTCCAGCAGGTTAACGATTAATGTAAGTGATCATGAACTCTGGTTCACTGCCATAAATCGTCCTTCTGGCAAAAGAGGAGAGAGTTCAAAGCAATTAGATATTTGTTTGACAGCAAAAGATGCAACATAAACTGTTGTAAAGTCACTTTATCTCTTCCCTAAGGACAGTCGGTTTACAGCAGAGTGTGAGCCAGGTTTTCAGAGCATGAACATCGCATCAGACATGCAAGTATGGACACCTTTCATTCTCATGGATTTAATTTGAAAACCAATCAAGTGAAAGCAGCAGATTTCTACTCGTCTTTCACTCACTTGCTTTCTTTTCTTCCCTCGGACATAAAATGTGTGTGTGCATGTGTCCACCATGTGTGTGTGACAATATGAGCTTACTTGTGCCTTCAATGCAGTGTGTCCGCATATAACATGAAGCAAGGAGTGCATCCGTTTTTCTTTCTGCTGGTTGCTCATAAGCTCTGTGAGCTTATGCAAAACAAATGTGCACTCCAGTCGAAGAGCACAAACATACATACATACACACACACAGATATATATGGACAATGTCAATATTCAAAATATCCTGAATCAAATATAACAGACTCATTCTGAAGTTGTGAAATAGTTGGAGTAAAATGATCACATTTTTATATCATCATCAAAAATATGTTTTCTCTAAGTGAAATTAATAGACTACCAAAACGTCATTCATAAAGTACAGCAGGGCTTGAATTGTACTGTACACGATGAAGGTAAAATGTAATTGTGTACTTGATTATTTGCAAATTATAATTATAAATGATAATAAATGATTATAAATGGGTTAAACAGGACTGAGCCACAAAGGGTCTTCCAAATATTGAGCTGCTGATTAAAGCAGGAAACCTCAATAAGCCAACAGGATGTTTTTACACTGGTCAGGTTAACAGAAAAGTTAGATAAAGCAGACCGGAAATACACTCACTTATTAGTACTTAAGAATGGCCTCTAAAAACTGCACGTGTTTGTGTAAGATGTTCAAGCTTTTACATCATATACAGTATGAAAATGTAAGAAGACGAATTACAGAACAAATATTATTTTACTCCCAAGCTTTTCTCTGGGTGTAAAATTATAAATATGTCGTTAAAAAAACACACACAAAAAAAAACATAAGTAAACTAATTCGAAAATTGAGTTTTGATCTCTTTTATTCAGAGGAAAAGTATTTCTGGCATGCTATTAAAGCTGTCGGTCAGCATGACAAAACAAATATATAAATTAGTATTAGTAATAACTGAAATCTTTTGGTGGTTTGTGCACATAATCTACGTGTATGCTGGTATATTATTTAGTAAGACTGTAACTTTTTTTGGCATACAACTTATTAGATTTTCTGTCTCATAATCGTATTTAACTGAAATGTAAAAGTCTAATAAAGCTGAAATAGTTATCGCCACAAATCAAACGTTTTTGTAGCTGAAATTAATAGGATGCAAGTGACTCGGAAATCCGTTTCAGATGATATTTCAGAGATGAAAAACAAAAAGATCTTTTAAAGCAATACTCGTTTTATTCAGAAGCCACATACTTGGATCTGTCGGCTGAATATGGATGATTTGCCCTTGATGAACCATTGCGAATGAAGCATAAAATTGTCCCCTCTCCGCCCCGGTGCCATCACTCGCAGGCTATATATTCATATCCAAATTGCATTATTGTCACGTGTTAAGCCCCACGCCCCTATTCTTGCAAACTCTTTTTCCTTTTTCCTTTTTTAAAATTTTTTTTAAAGAAAAAAAAAAGCAAATAAGCGCACTAACTCGTTCATGTCATCAACATAATCACTTGGGAGAGGTCTCGAAGGCAGGAGATCTGTGTCCCATCCTCTGAGGGAAGACGAGTTTGTGTAACTCTCCTCAGACCTGAGGGGAGTTGTGGAGTGTTTGGTCAACGACAGTACTTCCTGGAAAAGATCTGAATCGTTTTATAACCAAACCCAGCTGCGGTCTGGTGTGCGCTGCAGTCTCCGCGTGCATGTTTGTGTGCGTGCGTACGTGTGGATGTATATGTGAGTGTGTCTATTTTCATCTGAATGAGGTAGAAGGAGAGGAAGGGGTTTCTGCGCTTCCCTTTCCAATAGAGGGAGAGATAGGAAGAGAGAGAGGGGGGGAGAGAGTGAGAGAGGGAGAAAAGTTTGGTCTTGTTCTCCCTTTCACTCTTTTTTTTTAGGCATGAACACTGAGACCTGCGTTTCATACAGCGATATGACATCCATGGATTCATATTATAGCTCCTCTGCTGCGCAAGGTAGGGATCACCAGACGGACCACTTTAGGACATTCCCAGCTACTGACACCAAATACAGCTCCGCTGCCTTCCTGCCCAACAAAGGTCAGGCTTACGGAGAAAAGTCCAGGAGCCCCTTCCAACAGGAGTGCCAGTCATTGGATGCCGCCGCAGCTGGGCAAGGCACTTTCAGCAAATACCACCTCTTCATGCAGAGGTCTTCTTGCAAAACACCCCCCGAGGAGGACAAACTGCACCAGGAGAGGGGACATAACGGAGCGCTCATCCCTTGCTACGGTGAGTGGGGAAATAATTAAGATGAGGAAAAAAAACAAACATAGATCAGAGTTTTAATCTTGTATTTTCAATTTAAAGGAGAGAAATCGAAAGGGCCTGTGTATCAAAGGGCATGTGCAAATAAAAGCCACCGCGGTCGCTCAGCATCAGGGTGTTTTCTCCGGAGGGAGCTCGCGCGGCGTTAGCTTTACGTCTGATTTTTCGATTAGGTACACTTGATTTGAACCTGTCACTCACTGCTCCGCTTCTTCCCACAAACTCCGCGGGTAGCTGTTAAGGGTTTAGGAGATTTGATCGCAAATGGCACGGATGCACAAGTGAGCAGGCAGAGCGCAGATCGGTGTGAATGGAGGGGTGTTCGAATTAGTCAAACCATTTATCCAAAGCTGGGTTTTTTTTTCTAACTTTCTGTCATCCGCAGAGATGTGAAACTCTGAGGCATTAAAAGTGTCAACTACAACATATGCAGGTTCTCAAAGAGGCAGCGGTTCTGTGCGTAACGCGGTTAAGGAGAGCAATAATCTTCTCGACTATCAAATTGTCTCTTTGGCCATCAAAATTAAATTAGGGCGAATTTAATGCGATAATCTGCACTACAATCCTTAATATTGGAGTTGAGTCGGACAATTGAATTAACAGGTTTTCGGATGACACAAATAGTGAGCCCCAAACTGATGATATTTTCATTTCATTGCGCCGCCTGATTGGACCCAATTAGTTTAATTGCGAAGGGGCGCTGCTGTAATTGGTGAATGATGAGGGTGTGAATAAAACTTTGACCCTCGTTAGGCGGGCGGCCACTTTTAAACAGCATTTTCTCCGCGCATAAAACGCCTTTAACCTACAGCGAACTAAACGAGAAACGATATAGAGAGCTTCCTCTGGTATTATCTGTTGTCCAAAATCAGGGGCGTCATTTTTTTTGGTTATAAGAAACCGGCTGGTTTGGACCGTTGGCCCAAAGTTTGGAAGAACATCCC
>VVHJ01052751.1:0-12654 GCA_015107715.1 Tylochromis polylepis
TCACCTCGCTCCGGGATCAAAGGCAGTATGTCGTTCTAATCAGTCCTCACAGTGGGCAACCCCATTAATTCAATTCTATTTCATCAGCGGTGAGCAGACCACCGGAGGGGTCTGCACATTCCTGGGGTCCCGCGGTCCAGGAGTAATCCTATCTCTTAATGACCCGAGATCAGACTCTAGCCCACGTAATTGCTTCGAGACCAACTTTGTTTTGCTTGCCGACATAACTGCGAGATCATCGCGGGAAAGAAACAAAGACAGACACAACTCATTTTATGGACACGGCAGGGAAGTCAAGCAGAATTAATGACACCATATATCAAATAATTCCAGACAATCAACCCCCCGCCAAACCAGGCCAACACTACATGTTATGCACAGTAAGCTGTATCAAACAATCAAGTTTTTGTCAGGTCGCATTAGAGCATAATCAGATTAGATTTTTTTATAACCTTTCTCCACTACAGCAATATCGTTAGTAAAATTTGTGAAATTAAAATGGCACCAAACAGTTTCCATGGAAAAAAACCCAAATGAAAATACAAGGCAGAATATGACTGACTCATGTTTTATTGTGCTTTTGTATTATGCCGTGTGGCTTGTCGGTGGCATAATAAGATGTTTATTGGGACTTAAGACAATGAGCTTTTCATATCTTACCGTACCTTTGGTCTCTTGTGGATGGGGATGCTCATCACAGACAAATTAGATCTTTTGAGTATTGCTGTCTACACCTGCAGAAACAATAACAGTTGGTAAATGGGGAGGCTTTGAGAAAAGAACTGCTATAAATGTGGTCCTAATACTCTGGTGTTCTCAAATATTAATAAGAAACAGGTTTCCATTCACTCAAAAAGTATGAAAGTGAGGACAGATCCACACACAGACTTACTGTTAATGGCTCTACAACAGTCCCAAGAGAATATCGTAGGTCAACAATAGACAATTGGCAGTGGGAGACAGCTGAAATAACATATATGGCTGGAAAGCTCCTTGGGATTAGTAGCAAACAAATGCCTGAGTGAAAATGTGAGGGAAAAAAAAAACCTACAATAATATACAAAAGTGAAAGCTCTGCTCTTTTTAAGATGACGACAAAGGAGTTTTTGCATGGGACGTGACACTTCAAAGGGCCTCATTGTCGCACATAACAACAGCGCTGGTGTTGGTAAAAACAGCGATCATCTGACTCCTCGATGGTGGCAGCCTTTAGAAGTCACCACGTCTCCTTCTTTGTTTGTCTCTGTCTATTTATGAAAGAGTACGTGCTTCTGTTTGGAATCGGTGCACAATGACATATTTTTTTTTTGCTGAAAACAAGTGAAGGGGGGAAAAGAAAAAAAAACTTGGTAGACATCTTTTTATCGTTTTGATCAGTGCAAATAAAAGAAATAAAGATCAATTTGGCAAACAAAGGTACTAACGCTTTAAACAATACAGTATATGGATGTCAGGGTTTTGGTGATGTCTTTTTCTTTTTTTATTCTACATGACCCTTTTGCACTGCAGCGCATGATTAAAAATCAAAACAGTATAATCACATTTTTGTGGATTTCTCTAATATCTAATATCTGAGGAGCATGGGGCTTCAACAAGCAGATATCCACCACAGGTCACGCAGGAGCCGTTTCCACAAAATGTTAGGAGAATTAGCTGATGCCCCCGCAGCACACAATAGGAGATGGTTTGCGTCAGATGCGATGCCACTACCACATTTACTCCATTACGGTTTAGGTAAGGGTCTTGCCTTAGTACAAGTAGAGCACATGAAGACTGTTTCCTACCTGCGTACTGCATAACTGGAAACTACTACAATCGGACATCACACAGGTTTTGTACAGACTAGGAAACTGGCAGATTAAAGAATGTCAGATCCGACTGCGCCAGACATTTACATTCTCAAAAGCACTACTGTCACGTAGTATATATAGTTTATATGTATACACTGTATAAATATATATACATACATTTCTCAGAGAAGCCTACATAAACCATTATGCAATATAGCCACACTGAACTTTAAGAGCTGCGAATTCCGTTTCTCAGCCAAAAAGAAAAAACCTCTAGTTCTGCATTCACAAAGATTATTGCCTTTTCTTTTTACCGAGACAACAAACACACAGCTGTAATTCTCAGCCATGTTCAACTCAGACAGTCTCTCACTGACGACGTAGATGAGGCAGTGTGAGAAAGAACAAAAAGTTAAATTAGGCTCCCTTCATTGGAACAAAAAACACTTCTGTTTACACATTTCTGAGAGAATGGAAGTCCACATCATTTTAAACTCCAATACAAAAGAAAATGTGCTGAATGTAAGTAAGACACTGTTGGTGCCCTTTTATTGCTGTGATTATTAGACAACCAATAATCACAGCATTTGTGTACGCATTTGTGATGTGAAGCTACATCTCTCTTTTCCTTTACTGTCCCTCTGTAAGCTAGGCCAAAAACATTTTCTTCTCCTTCAAAATAATACACCCAATATAGATATATTTGTTCCCAGGATGGGCTTGTCTGTGGAAAAGCAGACGGGGAAACGTTTCCAAAAAGGGAAATGTTATTGAATGCTCATTTATCGTGTTTTGCTGACACTTCCTCCAAGCCACACGCATCACGTCAGACTTAATAGTCTGTAGGGCTGGATCTTGAGTGCATTTTGTCTTTCTTAAGATGAAACAGTGAATGAAAGCTTATTTCTTTATTCTTGGGGCGTGGGGGGGAAAAAAAAAAGTCTGATTGCATTTGTGATGATTGTGCAGGAATGGAAAGGGCTACCTTGCCAAATCTTTCTCGAGAGGATGATAAAAGACAACAGCTCGCTGGGTTTTAAACATTTCTTTCCACCGTCAATTTATGGGGCTAAAATACATCTGCTGTTGCAGAGCCGAAAAAAAAAAGAAAAAAAAAAGTTGTGACATATGGCTGTTTATGTAACAGTGCCAAAATAATCCAGAGTGGAATCTCATTAAAAGTTAGAACACAACCGAGTGTGCATATATAAGAAGTATATTTTAAGGAAGTCATAATGAATATGTACCTGAATATAATGTGTTTTGCTGCCAGCACCCATTTTCTTTATGGAAAGTAAGATTAGAATTTTAACTACATAAACAGTCAATAACTTGCAGGTAACTCATAATATTATATATATATATATATATATATATTGGGTTTGATGTGACAAAATTTACCAATACTTATTATCCGAACCAAGCGCATTGGCACTGGTGTGTAAACGAAAACCTTCAATTTCTTTCTTGTATTTTTTTAAAAACACAATGAGTTGAACCCCCGTAGGAAAAATGTTTACTTTGCCATGAAATTAGAGATGTTTTCCATTAACTCCACACAAAGGAACATCATTAACCATCTCATTGACTTCTCCCTATAGATTTATATTTGCTCTCTTCCTCTAATTGGCTGCGCATTTGTAATGAAATTCAAATACTTTTAGTCCAAGGGCCACTCCTGAATGACATTTAACGTACTTAATAACCTTAAAAATATCACTGGGATAAAAAGGTGAAGCAGTACAACTTTCAGTCACTTGCTGCCTTACTCAAATGATGTACAGAAAAAGTTCTACCGTGTCCGTTATTGTAAACTTGTCAGAATGAACCCCAGTTATAAATCATCTACGTAATTATCAATTGATTGAAGCAGCTAACTGTGAAAACCACAAGGAAGTATAATACATCAATTTTAATGACATTTCTTAATCAGAACGCTGAGCAATCAGCAGAGACCAATTAAGGCCTGAGAGATAGAGACCCGCCATTAATACTCACACTTGGCTGCCATCACATTGGCTCCATTCTCAAAAGGGTGTTTGAGCAGTTTTGAAGTGGACTATTCATTTCAGGGTAAAGGTATTGCCGCAAGACTCAAGAGCTGCAGTAGGAACAGGGAAGCAAAGTAAAAAAAAAAAGAGTACACCAGAAAACTGCAAATGCCGAGCAGCTTCATGTTATGGCCACGCCATCAAATGACTGGTGTGACTACAGTTAAAAAAAAATTCTCTCATAAAAATCACAGGGCTTCTTTTCCAAGTGGCAATGAATTCTTGTCCACAGAGGGGGGAATGGATAGGCCTATCTTGCAAACGCTGAGAAAAAGAAAATGTCTACCCTTCAAAGCTATAAAACCACACCAGGGCCCACGGGCACAGAGCAATGACAGATATCTTTACAATGCCACCTTCAGCTGCACTCTTATTAACGTTGCGGTCAGTTTTATTGCGGACAAAGTCTGTTCATCTTTGAATACAAAAACAGCCAAGCTGCAACGCATAAAACGTACCAGGGGCTCAGAGACCAAACAGCAACATTGCCCTTTATATCTTTCCAAGCAGGAGGTTACTTCTCTCTGATTTTCACTTTGCATTTGCTTGGCTGCTGATACGAGTGGCAATTGCCTGACTTTTCAAGTCTACTCCAATGAACTGTGTTCATGCAAAGAGAGGTTAAATAGCCAAGGTTGCATCTGAGCGGAGGCAGTTGTATAACCAAAGTCCCTGTCACTGGCGTTTCTTTTTTTAAGCTTTATGCACTAAAATCCTTCTCACACACAAAGTCTTGAATGATCAGGCCCCATCATATCATAAAGATGTCACAGTACCATGTTATCCTAACAACGCACTTCACTCTCAGGCTGCAGGGCTTAGTTGTGATTTCTACAGCATTTAAAAGTAGAATAGGAGGCAGAGCCTTCAGCTATAAGGCCCCTGTCCTGTGGAACCAGCTCCCAGTTTGGTTTTGGGAGACAGACACCCTGTCCAGTTTTAACTCAAAACTTTCCTTTTCGACAAAGCTTAAAGTTAGGGCTTGATTAGCTGACCCTGAACTCTCCCTTAGTTATGGTGCTGTAGGCTCAAACTGCTACTTCAAGTGACGCACTGAGCACTTCTGTTCACCTCTTTTCACTCCCCGTGTGTTTATATACCACTGCAGCATGTCATGACATTTTTGTCTTCTCTCCTCCTTACCGTTGATTTAGACTTATGCAGTGAATCTTTGCACAGTGTACAACATAACGTACATAAGTTGACATCGTTGCACTCATACTTTTGTGTAGTGTTTTATGTATCAATTACATTGTGGTCGTGTCCTAGTGTTTTATATGCGGTGCCAGCCATGATACAAACAAATAAAATGCTGGTACGTTTTTCCCATCCTGCGTCCCTGCTCTTTGTTTTGATCAGTTTCTTTTCCTTTTTTTTTTTTCTTCTCGAGGCAAACATATTTGTCCCTTAAGTTTTTCCACTTCTTTGTAAATTCCCTCACATCCATTCTGACGGTTTCAGCGATCTCCCTCCAGGAATTTGCTAACATCTGTGAGTCCTTATATTGAAACAATGATTATCATTCCTTATTGAGGCAATGATTGTTATTCTCTCACTGATAAATTAAAAACCCGTGGTGAAAAGTAGCCGGAACGCACAGGAGGAATCGACAGTGCTGAACAGGCCAGTTACAATAGTTGTGGGCTGCATCGACAAGACGTGTAGATATGATTTCTAGGGATGTTCATGTCATGTTACGGCATAAGGTTTTACAACGTACCTATGGTGTAGCTTTGAAACATTAGTATAAAGTATATAAAGTATACTCTACTAGTCTGTCTCTCTCTTTTATCTTTCCCCTTCAACCGATCACGGCAGATAGCCACACATCCCAGAGCCTGGTACTGACAGTGGTTTCTTCCTATTATAAGGGAGTTTTTCCTTCCCACTGTTGCCAAGTGCTTGCTCATTGGTTGTTAGGGCTTTATCCAGAAATACTAGGACCTTTACCTTACGGCATAAAGTGCTTTGAGGCGACTATTGTTGTGATTTGGCGCGCTATAAATAAACCTGAACTCAATTGAAAATTGAATAGAATATGCATTAATGTCAATAGTCCAATTTTGATAATGTGGTGACCCACTTTCACAGAGTTTAAATGAATAAAAACAGCCCCCTTTTCTTTTTAATTTGTTGCCAGCTGTCATACGGTAATTACTAAATACAATTAATGACCCTGGTCATTGTGCTGCAGGTATTTATACAGAGAAAATCTACTGCCAACATGAATTAATCAACAGTGGAGTGCATGCATCGCAGCATTAGGGTGGCTGGGATGGTGCCAATATTTTATAAGCTGTTTTGGTCCTTGAAAGAATACATCCAAGCTAATGCAAACAGGTTGTAAATAGGACAATATTACAGATGCACATCACACCACCTGTAAACACGCGATTTATGTGCCCTCTTAACTCAAAAAGCCACCTTTTAACTCGCACAGTTGGAGTATGCAAATCAGACATGGCTGTAAGTCACTGTTATGTACACTACAATTAATTGTGAACTATTTACATATTCAGTCTTCACTGGAGATAAATGATTCAGAGGCTTCCCCTCAAACAGATCCCCTCAAAATAAATGCATGGTGAAGGACAAAGTAGGAGTGGCACCTCCAGATTCAGGTAAGGATTTCAGAAGATTAGTGGGTAAACCCTGCTTTTAGTATGTTATGTTTTCTTGTTAATACCAAGACAAATGGCAACTTAAAAAAAAGAAAGAAAAAATCCACCCTGCGGCACAGGCACACAGCACATAGACTATATACTGCAGTTACATAGTGGCACCACTGAAATGACAGTGGCGAAGCTTAAATAGTTTTATTGTAATTTCCCATGGTTCTGAGACAAAAGGCAAGTAAAATGAGTTCAAGTGACTTCAGTGACCAGTGAAATTTGTTTTCCTCTTGAAGTAATTTGAAGTCTGGTTTGCCTCAAGCAGACAGAGTTGGTTTGAGTCTGACATTCCACCTCAAAACCTCTTCCAACAGGCCTCTCTTTAAGCTTGGCTTCTCCTCAAGGCAGATTCAATTATTCAATTTCAAATAAATGATTACATAATGTGTCCGTGTCCTTTTAAGGACCGGTGCACTCCCAAACAATGTCTGCTTTAGTCTCCTTTTTTTAACAACTTGGACATAGCTTGAATAGGTTTTGTATTACATTATAGATGATGTTTATTCCAAAGTAGAGATAAGACAGTGAAGTGCACCTTATTAAAATGACTAAGGTTTATAAAAGGGAAGCCTGGGGAGCTGTGGCTGTCAGCTGCGGTGCAGAAATATTCCTATAGATAGGCTTAATGGGAGCCTGCATAAACAAGAGGAAAATGGCAGTGGTTCTGTTGGTTGTGATGGTCTACAAGGTTTTTGTTTGTTTTTTTTAAAGATTTTCCATGTCCACCTCTTTCACAGCCCGCTCCCTCCCTTGATGGTGCAAACCTACGGCATCATCGCATGGGGCTAACAGGCTTAACCTGCCCCCTGCGGAGCCACTCACCACACAGCAGCCTCCCAGAGTGCAGTGGCCCTGAGATGTAGCCTCACAGGCTTGAGTCCAAACCAAATCCTCACCCCGTGTCCCCAAACATGTCAAGTGAATTTAAACACTCTATGTGGGTATTAGCATTAATGGAATGGTTTTCAGTTTTCCTATCAATGCTTTCTTTTTTTTGGCAGGAGAACCAAATACTTTCAATGCCACATTGAACAATTGCAATCCGAGATAAAGTTACTGGTAAATTTAGAATTTAAGTGCAGCCCTTGGCCCTGGTGTTATGGCCTAATGGCTCACAGCCTTTTGTGTAGGATGGTTCAGCGTACTGGAAAGCATAACTGTTTGACAACAAACACACTCAGGCCACGTACTAAATATTACAGCCACAGCAACACTATGACCACTTAACACTATTAAGTTGGCAGATTTAAAACCAAAAATCATTACACTAACAGAAATCCTAATGTGAGGTGTTAATATTAAAATATGTGGGAAAAAAATATACAAGTAACATTTAAATATACATTTATATTAAAGAAATGTTAACCTATTCAATTAAACAGTACCAAAATTCCTAACTTTCATAATCAACAACATATATACAACAACAGAAACTAAGCTTTGAAAGTGATCTATTAAATCAAATCTCCATGGATGCAGGAGGTTCAGAGCTTAGTGCATTTTGAGACCATTTGAGTCTCCGAAAAGGGAAAGTGCAGGCTTTTTAGAAATATGATACCAGCATCACTAGCCCTTGAGCGACTGTGTTCAAGAGGACAGCTGAAGAGACTGCTTTTCATAGTTCACTGATCTCTAAAGAGCTTGGGAAACACGGCATTTGCTCATGGACTTATGCCCCGTGTGTTAGCAAGTATATTATGCTTTGTAATGGCCAGTTACACTAAATATTCAGTGGCATATTTAAACAAAGACATCACTGTTCCAGAAAACCAATAAGGAAAGTTTAAAGGCTCCCTTAAAAGCTGTGGGAGAATAATTCAGTACTATTGACAAAGAAAAAACATAATGTGGTAAGTATCTGATCCATCCTCATATTTGTCCTTGAAGGGCATCTCCCCTCTCAGTATTTAGAATAGGATTTTAGTTTTCCCTGAGATAGTATTCAGATTTACAGCAAAAATGTTTTTAAAATATGCGTTAAACAGTCGTTACAGCTACTTTTTTTTTAATAACGGGTTTTACTTTGAAAACACCTAATGGAAAAAAAAAAGAAAAGACCTCACTATGCTTTATAATGGTAGAAAAACGAGGCCTTTTGGTCATCCCGTCACTGAAAACGTCTTTATCATGTTGATATCAAAGCAGGACACGGTAAACCAACTCAAGACAGATCAAGCATTCTCTCCACGCTTGCCATCAAGCTTGAATCCACTAACAAACATGGCCAACACAAGCTGAAACCCACCTTGATCAATGAGAGACTTAATATTTGTTAAAGCACTGAGTTAAAGCAAGCTTGCGTATGAGCCACAGAGCCATTAGCATACAGTGGAGCCCAGGTGGAGCTTGGATATGGCTGTTATCACGAACCAAGTGTAAACGATCTAAGGCTCTGCTCATACGTGGCCTTAACATGGGTCTTGGGTGGTACAATCACAGGTGGACTGCTCCTGAAGGGACTCGATTAATGCCCCACTGCTCAGACCACATTTGGAGGTGGTCTAGATGGGGATATTTAACCATTCTTTAAGCAGTCTTTACACAAATGTGTCCTTGGACACATTGAAAGATGGCCTGCTCTAACTAACCTGCCCCCTTTTCCAGCGACAAACAGCAAAACAGTTGGTGGAGTACATGTGGCAGACTCTTCCCTGCAAAAAACATTTCTGGTTCCATCAAACAATTTTTAACCAGAACCAAATGCAAATCATCAGCATCAACAAAAATTTTCTTCTTCATTTTTTTAAACCAAGCATCATAAACCTGATCACACAACTAACAAAAATACATATGTTTCTGACAAATGAGGCAAGAGACTCATTGTCTTAATTACACGCAGACCGACCGTGTTAATGCGGCCAGTCAAACCCGAAAGCCCAATTCCACAGTTCGCAATAGCCTGTCATGTCACAACAGTCATATATTAAGTTATCAGAGTGGGTCCAGATTTGCTTGGCATAATAATGGGTGACAGGTCCAGTACCAAACTGAGCTATGTAGGCAGGACATGTAATATAATAATATAATAATGCAGGCCCCTGTTTATTTTTATAAACATGGAAGTAAAATCCGTTCTAAAGCGGTCACCCCAGATGTATGTGATGAGGCATGCCAGGTATGATGAGGACTAAATTCTTGCTCGGTGCTGCTTTTAACTGCAGCTCCCGTTGTTTCAGCATGACTGCTTGAAAAGAAAAACTGAAATCTTGCTAACCAAACTGACCTTGAGGTCAAGTTCAACCTGTACAGAGATTCCATGCTTGCAATTTGCTAGCAGCACAACAGCCAAAAAAATTAACTTAAGAAAAAGAAAATAAATGCACTAAGAGTACAAAAAGCTACCCGAGTACAATCTAAGTGGCTATGGCAATTTAATACAGTGCTTCCTGAGTGAATTAAAATAACGGTTCAATTAACACAAAAACAGAAGCAAAAAACAGGAGCAATATTAAGAAAACTGCTGGGTGCACCGTGTTCAGAGGAGTCACAATTATTCACCACTAGCATCAAAGGGTTAGTATGAAATGTATACATAATGTACTGCAAGCTTTCTTGCTGAAGGAAGTCTTTACAGTAAATACAGTAAGCAGTAGCATGCAATAGATTTATGTTTGCATAGATAGAGGAGAAACATTAATCATGTTTTCTAACTTACGAAAAGAAAACAAACAACTAAGGAAAATTTCCAGTAATAAATGATTTCTTTAACAAACAAATCATTTTTTTTTGTTATTAAAAAAAATTATATCACATTTCAGTAAGATAAAAAAAAACATATTTATGAAATGAAGGGTGTATCAAAAAGAGTCATTCAATTTCAAAGCGCTTTAGTTCACGCCATTCACCAGTAACAACCGAAGCACATACCGTTAGAAAGAACGGATTCGTGACTTTCATGTGGATGCTGGAAGGTAGCATAACGATAGCAGTGGCTATGGGACAAGTTTGACTATTGTATGGACACATGCGAGTGTCTGGAGAGGTTTTTCCTTGAGCACTTGTCGACATTGTATGTTTTGTATGTGAAAGTTTATATTAAGCCATGTACTTTAAAATTTAAAACTCAAAACTTTCCATGTCCATTACTTTAAAAAAAACAACAACCAAAAAAAACAGTCTTTTGAAATTGGATGATTCTTTTTTTATTTACCCTGTATGCGTGTGCATAAATAAACAATATATAAACAAAATTTTATAAAGCCTGTAATAACAACAGTTACATCACGTTAATTCAGTAAAAGATGTGTTAATAAGAAAATAAAAACATTTTATAGCTGTAGATATTTTTGCTAAATTCAACTCACTGTCACCTGATTGTGTAATCTGATTTCTACTGTGGTCCAAAAACTGCATGTCTTCCATCTCAATTCGTAAGATTTTCTAACGAAAAAAAAACCCTCTCACATTTCAGATCCCAGTGTGTGGAAGCTGTTCTTTGAATATAATGGTGTTTCTGAAGGGGTGCACGTGTACCCCCCCCCCCCACCACCACCACCAAAAAAAACTACTCGCATACTCAAAGTAGCCTCTATGAACATGCAGAGAGAGCACAGTGTAAATCTGCTAGAGCAATGTGATTACAGAAGAAAGGACACCCTCTTTAACCTTGGAGAAAATAGAGTTCATTGTTCGCCAAAGAGACAAAAACATGCACAACTGCTTTTCATTTTCATTTTGATTGGGGGCGGGCTGTTCCAGATTGGCCTTCTAATATCCACTGCTCCAACAGAATCAGCGTAATTGCCGGCTACATTCACACTTTAATATTTTGCTTTGGTGAGCAGGCAGCAGATAAACAGAGGCATTACATGTACATTAGTTTACAAAAAAAAGAAAAAGAAAAAAGGAGACTTTGCTCCATCTCATCCAAACTGCTGCTGAAGCGCTATTATGTTTATCTGACTGCTGTTACATGAAAATAACTCAGTGCTTGGCTTTCTGCGGTCATATTTATTGGCAAGTTTGGCACAGCTTCTGCTTCCTCGACTCCTTGAAATACACAGTTGATCACTGGAGGCGAAACCCACTGCATCACAACTTCATCCAAGTACAAGAAAACACAGCATTTCATCTTTTCTACCTCCTTAGCCTGCATTTAGATCACACGTTCCACACCGGTCAAATTATACACACTTTACCCCGTGCTCTCCTTCTTGGAAAACCTGGAGAAAAAAAATTATAATAAATGGCCTTGAGCTGCAGTTTTGTAATTTGCTGACCATAACAACAGGAGTCGTTTTTCGCTTGGCCTTTGCTAATAGGATAAATGCCTCTGGGTAATTTCTAAATGAATTCCTCCGGCCAAAGCGGTTCCCTAGACCAACCTAAATCACATTTGATATAGAAGGATTATCCCTGATTGAGTTTATTGCAAAGAAGCTTGTGACAAACTGAAGAGACCACAATACTTCCACAGAGGTAAGGCTTGCCTGACAATAAGGCTCTGTAGCTTAACACGCGCTATAGAGTGTGTTAACACCTCTCCATATAATGCTGCTGATGCTGCTGTGTGATCGTCCACCTGCGGTGACTGGTTATCCTAAATGTGCAGAGCGAGAGTTCTCCCTCGAATGCAGCACGTGAGAAGAGAAGACCCCCGCTAAATGCAGCAGCTCTCAGGCAAACGCATTGTCTTACCTTATCCAGTCCAGAGCTCCCTGTCTCTTCAGAGAGGACTAGCACTAAAGCCCCTTAATCCCTGCCTTGATTTGTGATAGCCTGCTAGGTTTTCAAATGTCATCAGCAGGGAAGTGTGTCCTGCTCCTGCCCCACATGCTCAGCCCATTAATACAATAACAAATGTTGGATGCATCTTCAAAATGGCAATGCACGCGCAGTCCTGTTGGGTGGCTGTAGGCTACATCTATTTATATACAGTAAGTCAGGCTCGTAAACAGGGATCAGCACCGGGGGGACCATCCAGCAAGGATCGACAAGTGTGCTGTTGGATGTGAGAGTTCACAATAAATCATGCTAAATATGGACTACAGGCAAAATGTGATAATTCTGTGATCCATGCTTTCGGCTCTACAGTGCCTTCACACTTGTGCAGGACAACAGCTCCTGCCCGGTCAGAAGGTGCATTTCTAAAACAGCATGGACTCGATGATCATCAGGAACTTTCTGCAAAACACAGCGTCC
>VVHJ01052751.1:13937-30913 GCA_015107715.1 Tylochromis polylepis
AAAACTGCATTTGGGGTGGTTACAGCTGAATTATTCCCACACGATCTTCCCAAATAAGTCCAAATCACAGATGAAAGGTGCACTAATGCTGGCTGGCTGTTTTTCCTTCCCAAAACCGCTGTAGCTTTCCCCGTCCTATCTGGCAGTTAAATGCTGGTAATTACATTCACTTAGCATTCCGGTAGTAAATCAGCCCCTGATTAGATGGCTAGAATGAAAATCAACAGGGCCCTCTCTTACTTGATCCAAATTGCCTAAAATCAATGTCCTTTTTGCTTCCCTAACCACTTTTCCATGAGCACAATCAGCAATGTGACGCGATCAAGCAAAGGTGGGAAGAAATAATTACAGAAAGTCAAGAAAAGACAGCCCCGGCCTCTCACTGAGGGCATTTTGATGCGCCGCGGCAGGAAAAACACAGGTGTGGACGATAAATGAATTCCTATTCGGCAGATTTATTTGTTTTGATAGTTCAGCTTTATCTCGGCCGCTTCTGGGGACCGGCTACTTGTGGGGCAATTAACTCAGACAGAAACCTTCTTATCCACAGAGAACCTTTTAATGCCAGCCATATCTTTACAGCCTTCTAAAAGTTTCAATTTGTCGCCCAACGTGATTATTTGTTCTTACCTGATGGATTATCTCCCTGTTAGTGGCACATGGCGCAGAATCCATTACAGTCTTTTTGGCTCGCTGTCATCAAGCTTCGCTTTCCTGCCTCGACTGCACTGTACAAATGTTTTCACTTACTTTGCTTGATTAGTTCTCCTCTCAAGACCACGTGGGCGTGTACAGTCTCCTTTGGTTGACAACTATCATTTTCTTATTAAGGCAGTTCAGTGTGATGTTTGGTGACATCTGTTTTGTTTTTTGTTTTTTTTTCTGATGTAACTCATCTTCATCTAGAGCAGGGGTCTAATCAGCCCCAAGCGAAAACATCTGCACCCTTTACAGGACCTAAAAGTAACTTATAAAGAGTATCTATGTAAGAGAGTTAACATGCTGGAGCAGGAAAACCCACACATGTAAAGGAAACATGGCTGAATTTAGTTGCTTTGTTTTCAGGCTCAGCGCCACTGAATCTTCCTACCACTAACCACTGTTACAGGCTGTTGTACACTGGAATAATGGTCCTTAAAATAAGAATTAAGGCTGTTAAAATAGTTAAAATACAGCACAACAAATGTTTTCCTTTATTATTTTGTATCACAATCGTGTTATTATTTGTTATATATTATCAAGTTTGGAGGTTTTGTAGCAAAAAACAACGAAAAAAGAAGCTGAAAAGCCTTAAAATATTGGAGTTTTTTTGCAAGGGATGAAGTGTTTTATCAGCTATACGAATCACAATTAAAAGTAGTGCTTATAAAAGGGGATCCTGTGAGTGTTATATATAGCAGTTGGAAAGCAAATTCATAGTATTTACAAACTACTTATCATAGTGTTTGGTATTTAATCACTAATAATGCATCATACTTTACTCTAACCCCCTACTGGTGCACAGTTATCACTCTTAGTTGATGATTAAGTTTGTTGACATCATCTTATTCCCAGCATAGCTCAACCCAATTTCCACCTTAGGTCTAATCAGCCTGAGTAATTAAAACACTTCCGCGGGCATGCAAAGCTATTCATTTGAAAAAATATTTATTTAAATGAAGTGGCCCAAAAAAAGGGCAATATTTCACTCCAAGCTGTTGTGAGTTACTTTCCACCACTCCAAAAACGAATCATGGTTTTGCAGTAGCCTCTGACAAGAGAACAGATTTGCATGTAGTGTGTAAAATTCTGCGGCGTTACTTTAAATAAAAACAAACACAAATGCTTTACTTTCGGCAGAGCACAAATATCATGATTATTGGAATACAATTTAAGCGCATGCACTCCTCAAAATGCCTGGGTGAAATACTCGAGTGCTCTCCACTCCAGAGACATCCAGCGTTGCATCAAAATGTCACACTTGGCAGAATAGATAGTGGGCCTTATCAGGGGTCAAATTCTATTTTGCAGTAATTTCAGAAGTCTTTCAGCTGTGCCTTTCAGCTATGGCAGCGTGTGAGACGGTGTGCAATGGTGTGTGCTAATTTGTTGTGGAGCCCAGTGAGCCAAATCGGAGCCTGCAGGTTGTACTTTGAATTAATAAGAACTTCTTACATTGTCCAAATAAAGCTTCCTATCTGCGATCTTTGTTTTTTGGAGGGAACGAGTCTCCCAGAGGGGAAAACTGGGTACGATGTACAATGATGGAGCAAGCTCTTAGCGACTGTTTAATGGTGATGGGCTAACATGACTCAGAGTTCAGCAAGGAAAAAAGATGGGGGTGGAACGAGTGTGCAGTGCACCTCCGAATTTAATGCCAGATTTGATCAAGTTGCAGTGCAAGATCTGTAAGAAGTAGGAACAATGGGCCGTTGTTGCATGATAATTAACAAAATTGTAGCATAACTGTGTCTCCACTAACGGCACCATCATAACCTAATGCTGTTTTGTGGTTTGAGAGGTTTCGTTCTTATGGAATGGGGTCGTGAGTACTTTGGCTGTGTATCATCACATCTGAATGTGTGAAGGCATTTTGGGTGAATACGCTGGAGGTGGGCGATACATTCAAAGTGCAAATCTGTACAAACCTTTTTGTCCAAATTAATTTCAATGTTTAAATGTGTGAAAAAAACAAATATCTGAACAAATAGATTTCATTTTTTTATTTGTATGGAGCAATTATTATGAATAGGGGAACCATTGAAAAATATATATTCCACAAGTTAACATATGAATGCACAAAGTGGCTTTGCATAAAGGTTTGCAGTCGCTCGTGTGTTTGAGGGCAGAAGTCAACTGTATGTGGCAACTGCAAGTCTACAGCTATGCATTACAGTGCAAATAAAACCTACAACGACTTTTGATTCTTCCTCTTGTATAGCCAATGCTCCTGTTAATATATAATTTCATAATTCAGCAACAGAGCCAAGGGGTGCAAGCTTTCTTTGCTGTAAATCTACAGTTGCAAGCACATAACAAAGTTGCCTGTCTGAAAGAAGAAAAATATGTTCACAAAGTGAGTGAAAACAAGCTAACACAAACAGGAAAAAAAAAAGTTACACGAGTTCATTATAAGAAAATGTCATATTGTTACAAGTCTAGCTGCTTGCATTCATCCGGTTCGACATAGCCGTCATACTTCAAGGTGAAATCAACTCCATTAGCAAAATAAAGGTAACAATCTCGCGCCGTAGTTCTCCTCGCAGTAAGTTAAGTAGAAGTTCTAAATCGCATTCCACCACCGCGAATACCAATCGTGTTTTTTTTTCTCACAATAACCTCTGTTACATATGTCTGCAGCTGTTTTCTCTAAGGACTCTCCCACCAGACCAGCATGTGCACGTGCTTCATTTGCCTAAAAATAAATAAACCTAAAGCAGCTTAAGATTCTGGTTGGGACACTTTGTGCTTTTCACCTGATCTGGCCCAATGATTGGCCAAAGTGTCCAGCCTCAGGCTAGATTTTCTTATGCTGGAAAACAGAGCCCACAATAGGTACAGCGGTGTACCACTTGAATTATAATATGCTGGAAGGTCATTATGGATTTTTTTTTTTCTATGTGTGTGTGCGTGTGTGTGTGTTCAGTGACATTAAAAACATTTTTGGATACCCTGCCTTCAGTGAATGAAGTCTTTTTTTTCAGTCTAGTATGTATTTTAAATTTAAAAAAAAAAACAAAACCCAAAACAGCAGTAATTGTAGGGGTAAGACATGTTTAAATAAAGAAAGGTTTTTATCGTTTTCTTTTGTATATTCATGTTGTTGCCTTTCACAGGTTAGTTTGCATTTACTTAGCTGGAGTGTTAGGGCTCTGCAGGGCACTGTGTTACTCATGCCTTACTGTACCCACTACATGCACAAATCTGGAACCTGTAAACAACAGTAATTGGGCTCAGGGGGAAGTGGACAAAAAATAAGCAAATTGCTTCCAATAGTTTACATATCATTTCATCTTTTTTGTAGATTTATTTTCGGTATAATCCAGGTGAAAGGAATGGAAAGTGAATAGACATTCAGCAAAAACATGCCCTCCAGACAACTTTTGTTTCTAGTCAGAGATTGAAGAAAAAAAAAAGCTGTATGGGAGTTAGCCCACTGCTTTCATTCACTTCCGCAGTTTATCGATCAGTTTCTAAATGTATTATTTATTTTAGGTTATATATCAGCCTATAGTCTTTCCACTTCATTCCCAGTGCCACTTTTTATTTATTTTTATGGTCAGTGTATATATTCTTGTCAAAAATTGCACAGTATTTGATGATGGTTGGCACTGAACCTTGTGTCACATCCACATAATGTCGACGTCAGTCTATGAATGCCCCAACAAAACAAGTTAGATGTTCTTTGCAAATGTGCTGTTTTTAACGGTTGGGAAAAAAAAAAAAGATTCTTAAAAAATGTCTGACTTACTTTGGAGAAACTTGCTGTGAAGAAAGTTCAATGGAAAAAAGAAAAAAGATTTTGCATATCTCCTACCGCAGACCTTTTTTTTCTTTACTAGTCATAGTTTATTCGCACTACAAAAATGTACACACCCTGCCTATAAGCACTATTCCTCAATAAGCATCAAACTAGGAAACATAATAAAGCCTTGTGAGATGTGTGTGTGTGCAGATGTGACTGATAGGCTTCCCTATAAATTTAAGTGAAACGTAATCAAATTCAGTAGGTGAAACTGTGGTTTATGTGTGTATTTTTAAAAAACCTTTATTATTTTTTAACAATAAACGATTCATTCATTTAATTTGACTTCAATTGAAGCCCTCCCTACTGATTAAACCAACGTGGAGAAACTGAACTAACATGTTTGTTTTTAACAGAAGTTAAAAAAAAAAAAAAAAAAAGTACAAAGTTGTGTTTTGTCTTCAGCAGCCATGACAGATTTGAAAATAATGAGGGCTCCACCCTGGTAAGGGAGACTCACGTTGGCAATATTGTTTTAAGCAGAATTACAGAATAGGGCAGAGTCTGCACGTTTATCCTATTAGAAGAAAACGAAGCAGACAGTCTGTCTGTGTTTATCCATTATGAAATCCATATCTGGCTGGAAATGAAACAGCCAAGGTTCAGTCTCAGAAGAACGTTTTCTTCAAACGAAGCTTGGACCAACAAAGAATTTACAAATGGTTAATTGTCCGCTGTGGCTCTCAGCATAGCTGTCTATAAAAACTGAATTCATGCTCGTGTACTGAATTCAATATACTTTATAGCGTCTTCAAATAGGAATGCACATTATCAAGCTGAGGAAAATATATATCAGCAAGACCATTCTCTCCTGTGACAAGGCATTACAGGAGCAATGCCAAGTTTTCAGAAATGCAAATGCTGTTAATGGAGGGCCTTTGGGTGAAAGCACTTGGCTTGTGTTAAATTATAATGACGTTTATGCTGCTCACCCTTTGAGAGTATCAAAGGATTTCTTCTCTTGTCTTTGTATAAAACAGATTTTTTGATGTCGAACATTTCTCCTGTCTGTTAGGGTGTTGCTTATTGCCAGTGAACACAGGAAGCTAGTAGATGGTTGAATGGCTGGCATTCTTGCAGTGATGTTCAAGTGGCTTTTTATCTGGATGTAATGTGAATGAAATTGCCATTCCTGTGACAATAAACCCGGCAAATTGCTCACGATGTCCCTTAATGCCGGCAGGTTTTAGCAGTTTTAGGTGTAACTTGAGAGCAACTTCAAATTGTCACATTCCTCCTCCGCCATGGCTGCCTGGAAACCAAAACAATTAGCAGGACTATTTCTGCAGAGATGACCACAATCCTCACACTTTTCCTGCCGCAGGTGGTGAAAGGCTCCTTTCCAATTAACAAGTGTAATTACATCACAGCTCCGCAGAGCTGTCTCACATTCATTGTGTCTGATTGTCAGCGAGCACTTGTGAGTAGGTGCTTTTGTTTGATCTGTGTACAACTCTTTCATCGCGCGGTGTGAATTTAAAATGCAGCAAAAGTAATCGTCTGGGTCATCGTATGACTCTTCTCTTCTTACTTGGCTTGATAATTGGCTCAAAAAGCACCCATTACTTGAATACTATTAAATACTTACCAAACTATGGTGCGTATTCAATATTCTAGAGGCAGTAACTGATAAAGTGCGTGCAGCTTGCTTGTTAGATAGCCGTGCACTACATATAAATTGAGGTCCCCAAAAAAGAAAACTAATATAAACAGTTTCCACAGCTGCACTCACTGCTTCTCACTTCAACCCCAAAAACTACTATTTCAAATCTACATACTCTTGCATTACCAATAAATATATCAACGAATATACAATACTCAGACATCAGCTGACAAATATTATGCAACTCAAAAATTAAGCAAATTCAGTACATAAATTACACATTATCACTAATAAAATGCACTTCACAGCCACCTGTATACACTGCCCCATTGCAATAGACAACTACTTCCTTGAATCTTGGCTTTGTATTTTGGTTGTTTGGTTGTTTCTTCATCAGAGATCAAGGGAAAGCCATCTCTCATCCTACTCATAACCTCGTATCACCTTCAAGATTTCGTTTAAGCAGTAATGTGGCAAAGAACAGGAAAAATCCAACCACAAGTACAGAACACAGTTATCAACGTAGCACCGGAAAAACCTGATGCCTGATCATGTAAACCTAGCAATGTTCAAACTAACAATTTAATTAGACCTCATCTCCTTTCCTGTAGTCGCGCAGAGCTGATTCCTCTCTACACCCTTTCGTTTACCGAGACCCCCATAATAACCCAAAATGTGCTTCTCCAACTGCTCGTCATAACTACTGTACCCAGGTACCACTTTTTATTTTTTAAATGTGCTAATATATTCCTGTTTTAATACGTTCATCCATCCATTTTCTTCCTCTTATCAAATTTTAGGGTCCCAGTGCCAGGTCTCAACCATTCACACACACAGTCACACCTACAGCCAATTCAGTTAAACTAACATGCATGTCTTTGAACTGTTGGAGGAAGCCAGAGTAGTCAAACTCTGGACCTCCTTAGTTAGCGGTTAGCAACAGGTCTAATCATCCTGCCAGCATGCCAACCAATAAAATAAAAACAACTGTAACATTCCCTATTCTTCTACTTCTACTTATTATTATTATTATTATTATACAGATGTGAGGAAGGGCAAAGAAAAAAGGGAAAACGTTATTTTGCTTTTCCTTAAAAACAAAGCTGCGCACCAATCTAACACCACCAATAACCCTTTACAGTTACTGTGTTCATTAATCCTTGAGATGTCACGTAACGTCTATCAGTGTCTCTAATCATTTGTTTATCTTGCCTCACCAATTAAAAAAAAAAGTGCTTGATGTGTGATAAACTGCTTTCTAGCACATATCAACTTCAAAGGTGGTAATATGTGAGTGGGACAGTCACATCTTGTTTCTGCAGCCCCAAATTGACAGTTTCATGTTCAAGAAAATGTGTAATGAGTTGGGTGCGCTTAAAAAAAAAATCCTTCTATCAACTCCTTTCAGTTTTTATTTAACATGTATGCCACATATTATCTTTGCAAACCACCCGAAAAAAAAGCATTTCTCACCAGTGTTCAGGATTGCAGGACGTTAGTTTTCTGTCTTTTGAAAAAAAAAAAAAAACCCCACTAAAGTCAACCTGAACAAAAACTAGACGCTGCATGCTTCAGAAATTTTATAAAAAATGAGAAGTCCGTGTTGTTTTCTCCTTTCTGCTGCTTCTCTTGTACCTCAGCAAGGCACGAAAACAACCTGTTTCACCCAATTATCTCTCCCACAGGGCGCAGTCAGGCAATTTGGCTCAGTCAAGACTCTGATTCATTGAGCCAGATGATTTAAAGCTTTTGGGGGCCACAAGTCAGCCTACATGGACTGAAACTGCTCCGTGATTCTCAGTTGATATTTAGCAGCACAAGTTGCTCCACTAAAGGTTGCAGAGACAAAAATAGAATGTTATTTCATGTCTCCCTCATTTGTCACTCTGTGAAAAACTGATTTCTGAGGGACAGAAAAATGCTTTAAAGCACAAAGTAAGGTATTCACCCTGTACTGCAAAAAGTGCTTTCTACCCAGATATTGATATTGATGATATGCTGATAACTGACATGTTTTTCTTGCAAAACATACATCATTAGATCACATAACCTCTAACACACAGTGTCCTTCACAAATATGGAAGTAATTATCCCGGACATCAGACCCTGCAAAACCAATTCATTCATGCTTGGCATCTCTTGAGGATGTAGTTCCAATAATTACTGTATGAGATTTAGAGCTGAGGCACATATAAAAGCCAATAATACCTATAGTCAGCCACAGATGTGGACTGGTGGAAGAGTCCACTGGCACTTTATTGCCCTGTTAAGCCATTTGTGAGAAAAATGACAAATGAGCCAAAGAAATATCTTTTTGCAGCACACCTGTGAGAAGAGAAGCGTTTATGCGTGCGTCTATCCACTGTTTAGAGCCATTAATGGTTGATCAATGCATCAAGTCACTCTGGATTGTTGCAATTAGAAAACAATCCTATAAAAAAAGAAGCCTCTTTTAAGTCATGTGCTATCAGTAGGTAAAGCAACAGAAAGGATAATTGGGTATTGACGAAAGAGTGTGAAAGGCAAAGACAGCATGCAAGACCACTTTCCAATTTACTCTGTCATCTCGAGGCTCTGATTATGCTGTTTACTGACCAGATAATTGGGGCAATGTTCGATAAAAACAAACATTTTAGGGGGGACGTGTCAAATACAAGCAAACTTGCATAAAAATATTCCAGACACTTAGCTGGAATGATGCTTTCCTATTTCCCGCAACTGCTTGTAAGTCCTGACACACTCATGACTTCCTGGCTCCCCAGTGTTTAATGCACTATTATTTGCTGGATGGAGCCCTTTTTCAAAGCATAGGAGGCTTTTGTACTTTCCTGGCTGATACTAAATAGCTTGTGAAGAGTTAATTGAGAGAATGATGCCATTATGGTTTCTACTACGAAAGCTACCAAACGACAGCTCATGTTTTACTAGCATTAGATGGGGGGGGGGTTTAATAAGAAAAGATGAAAGAATTCTCCAGTCAAAATTTAGCAACATTCAACATTTTAAAGAGAAACATTTAATAAATATTAACTTGGGGTTTCCTTTTTAATTCCTTAACTTTGAATATTGCTGATTAAATTTTTTATTTGTTATTAAGATTATATTATCACATAAACTGTAATTCATTTTTAATTTTTCTTCAGAAGGAACAGACAATGCACATAATGTGGAAAAGCCTAATTTTAGCTGGGAATGAACTTTTAGCAGTCATTATATTAAATTGGTAGTGCAGTTATAGTTTTCCTATTCTAAACTTCTAACAAAAGGACGACTACAATGCTTCACTGCAGAATGTCTCCTTTTAATTGCCAAGTGCAGAACATCATGTGAAACTTAAATGTGAGCACCATCTAGTGTTGAAAGCTATTATCTTTAATGTGCTTCATTAAATTCTAAAAAAAAAAAAGTGCATAATTAGTTTTTTAAAGTTTGTTCATGTAGACTGCCTATATAGATTTCATACCTTCACGAAATAGCCCCATCATTTTTTGTTTGAATTCAGTCAATGACATACCATTAAAGAAAATCCAATACTGCTTTAAGTCAAGTTGTCAATAAAGCACTAAAATCCTGAGGGAAAAAAACACTGATACAAAAAGTACGGCTATATCAAGCCCTATATGACTCACATTTCCACCTGATTGAATTGCAGGCTTTTCTGTGTCTCGGTAGCTCAGTGGGTTTTGTTACCCCACAGCCAGCAGAAGCCTCATGGCTTGGTGAAAGACAACAGAGGCCATCTGTTGTCTGTCTATTTTCTTTGGTGCTCTGCCACAAAACTCTGCTGCCAGAACACCCAAGGGTACCCCTGTGCACTATGCTGCGCCTGGGGACCAGCTCACTGAGGCACCTTTATAGCCTACTGGCTCCATTGGGAGGTGCCTCCGTTCTGCCAAAGCCTAGACACAACAGCGGCGGCGTTTGAAAAGGGCCTTGTTGTTGCTGCATCGTTACACAATCATGCCATTAACCTTAATTGGAGCAGCTTGGTGGAACACAGAAAAACTTTCAACACTCTGAGGCAGTGATGCTGTTCCCCCGAGTTACATAAAATCGAAACTGATCTCAGGCTGAGTTAATTGAATTGCAGAATACTTATCGTCCTGCTGAGGAGTAACTGAGGAGTAAGTGCTGTACAGTTAGAACTAATTCTTTGTTTCTGAGCTCTGAAAGAACTAAAGCTGTTTTATAAACACGGAAGCATTGCTCCTCCCCTTGTTTCTTGGGAATCATAATGAAACTGCTGTATTAATTCCCATAATGACTGTTACTTGGGCGTAGTCCGGGAAACACAAACTTAAGAACAGATATTGGAGGCTGAGGGGATATCTCCTTAAAAACAGCTTTCAAATCAATAATTTATTTGTGCAGGACTGAATAAAGACTTTGGTTTAAGCAACTACATCATGTATGGTAGAGCTCACTATGACAAACTGCTGTAAAAATACAGTATTCAAATTGTTTTGGAAATGTATTCACTTAGGTTCAAATAATACATTTTGAAGTGTTGTGACAGTAAATATATATAGATATTTTCATCAGACTAATTGTTGTGGATGTGTGGTGTCGCCTTCTGTATTTATGTTACCAAGAAGAATGTTAAGGTTTGGCTAGCAACAGGCTAGCATGACTGAGGCTCCTGTAGCGTTTATTCAGCTGTCCGGTGTTCATCTTTAGGGCCTTTGTTAAAATAGTGAATACAACAGAATTTCTATTAGCTGGCAATGTGGTGCAGAGAGTTGTAACAAAGCTGATGTCCTGTCATAGTCTGAGAAAATCAAAGTCAGGGTTCATGGGTGAGTAAATACAGTTAGACTTTACTGTAATGAAGTGTTTGTGGAGGTTGCAGTAGGAACCCATAAAAGCAGCATAATGTCAACCAAATAGCTTACAGTATCATACTGCAAAGCTCCTATTTGGAGTATTGTCATTACGGTAATATAGCAGTATAATACTGCTAAATCATGCTCCCAGTACTGATTTAGCAAGGGCACGTGTTACAGTACATTACGAGTCTGCCTATTCAACACATTTATATATCAGATCCCTTAATGTATAGTACAATAGTAAAAAATAAAAGGTAATAATCTTAAATGTTTCAGTTTTTCTGTCTAGCTTTTAGACTCTTGGGTATTTCCTTTTCCCACTGTAGCGTGACAGTATTATTAATATTTTCTATTCATCATTTTAAAAAAAAATCCCCCTAGCACTTCCACCCTAAATCTGTTATCTCATGCCGATATTAAGCTCCATAGAGATTGGATTGGAAAAGAAGATTACTGTGGCAGAAGGATTTTCCAGGCCAGCGGGTCACTGCGCATGCATTGAAACCAGCAGCATTACAGTAACTCATCTGAATATGTTTGTCCATGGAGTTAATCTTCCATTAACTGCTAACAGAACTCCTCCAGAGTGTGTGTCGCTCTGGCTTTTTGACAAAAAGCCGAGGACATTAGGCAAACACATTAAATTTGTTAAAAGGACAAATAAAGCAAACACTTGAATGGATTTCTCCCCCTTAACTAAATAGCTAAGGCATTGTCTTGGTGTTACAATAAGCTGCAAACACACATCAATTATTTAGCCCAAACAGAGCTGGAGTCTGAGAACATTTTTGTGTGCTTTTTCTAAGTCATGAAATGGTTTGTGAATGTCAACAGCTTGACAGATTGTGGAAATGCACAGTACTGAATGAATAGTGTAAACATGAGATGAATCATTGCTGTCACAGGCGATACAAGCACGGAGGGGTAGAAATGTGGCTGTCTATAATTCTGCTCTTGGCCTCCACCAGCCTATAAAATCTCTATCTTTGTAACCAGTAATGTCTTTTCTAAGTAGGAGTTTTCTATGTTTATGTATCTTATGTTCAAAATAGAAACAGCAACATTTTCCATGGTGTTTATGCTGCAAAGCAGCTATTGCCGGTTCATGGCCTCTGTAGAAGATCTCTAATTAGTCACATTCCTAATTGCATAGCATACACATTGAAACTGCATGAATGAAATCAGATGAAAGCCTATGATCACAGCGTTAGACTGTCAAACATAGCTTTGAAAACACATTTCAAAGTACAATTTCAGTGTGTTTGGATGTACGCTTTGCCAATGTACAACTGTACATTTAACAGTTGTACAGTAACCATTCGTTCATGTCTTTACAAAAAAAAAATGATAGTTTGAACGAGATTTCACATAAAAAGCATGTAGTGTGTGTGTTTGAGGTCATGATCTGCGAATCCTTCTCCACAGAGAAGCATGTCTCTGAAGAATGGAGCGTTGCTTCTCCTTGGTGAGGGTGGAGCTGATTTGTTGCAGGTGTTCACGGCCACACAACCTCAGACCCCATTATTCCCACTGCCATGTTTCACAGCTAGTGAGAGGTATCATTTTCTCTCCTCTGTGTCCTCTTACATACACCCTTCTGTTGCCACTAATCTCAAACTTGGATTTATGAGTATATAAGACTTCCATGGTCAAATGATAGGTTGTGTAGTCCACAACCAAGCATTAAGCTTTGTTTCGCTTGCTGTGAAGTGGTTTAGAGATCGCTGCTAAACAGTAGTGTTTTGGTGATTTGAGTTCTTTATTTAGCAAGTTCTGTGTCTCTGACTAAATTACTTTTTCTGTCCCTCTGTGAGGAAGAGACTAATCTTCTGATTGTTCTGATTGATTTTGCCTGCCTGATTACGTTTTGGATACTACTCATGTAGTTCTTGCAAAACATTTTAAAGCTTCTGAGAAACCGTCAGAATGGCCATGATGCATCGAAAGCCTCTCATTGCACAGAACAACATGATTTTTTGTTATCACCTTACAATTGGGTAGTAATGTAAGTAATAAAATGCAATGCAATGATTTTAACTGTATCTTTAAGTAAAACCTTCCACATTTTTTGAAAACACATTTTTGAGTTGAAATGTGTTGCTGAAAAAAAAACCAACCATATCCTTACTTTCAAAATTTGATATTTTGACTTTTTACTATTTTAATAAGCTATTAGTGTTTACCTAATTTCAGTGTGTTTGGATGTACGCTTTGCCAACTTTTTTGAAAACGGAAACAGCCCTGTGAGGAGTAGCTCGAATCCACCTGAATGACACCTGAACACTGTTTCCACAGAACACAACTCACCTCTGTCCTTTGGGGAAAATTGTATGACAAACTTAGTTTTGACTGCTAAACTAGAAGTAGCACACTTTTTTTACCCCTAAATTGTTATCCCTACATTTTATTTGCTATGACCTATGTTTTTAAATGTTTCCAAACCCTCAAAGATTCACATTATTTTCAAGCTTACATCAAAACATGGCAGATTTTTTTGATGTACTCTCATACTGTAATATGTGATCTACAAATGTTTTTGTGTTTGCAAAATATCTTAAGACTTGGAAGCAAAAATGTTCAAAGAAATGAACATTTCATTGGCAGGTAAGGTTTTACATCAGTGTTTGTATTGTCAGGTTGTGTAAAATTTCTTTAGCTTTTTAGCCAGTGATAAAGTGTAATAAAGTCTAGCTTCTCATGTTCTACCAAATCTGCAGCAGAAATAAATGGCAAATATTAATTTACTGCAGAAATCATTAATAAATAGTCCTTTTAAACATCAGGTCTGTGGATGTAAACATTACTTAAAATACAAACAAAAACATCTTCCTCCACTATTTAGCAGTTTAACAAGATAAACTGGATCAGATTTAAACATACCATTTGTGCTGCCTGTCTGCACTCTCATATGGACGTCTTCACCTTTCTGGACTCCTTCCTGACTGAAGAATTGTAAAATATTACTACTTCTATAGTTAAATAAATATCTACCATAGTACCCAAAATTACTTACTATTGGCTGACAATGACTAGTGGTGAAGAAACTTTTCAAACCCTTCCTTTAGAGAAAACACCTCAGTACACACAAAACTGGAAAATTGTGCATAAAGTAAAAAAAAAAAAGTAAAAAAATATTCTGCAGAAAAATGTCAATTTAATGTTAAATTGATTAATATCAATGTTGCATATGTTTAAGGTCGAGCTCATTTTAAATGCTTTATATTCTGTTTTATGTCCCTTTAAAAAAAGTAAAATGTATTAAAATGTATTAATGACAAAAAATAAAAAATCAGCTGAATTAAAAGGCTTGAGCAGTGTGTGACATGGTCAATATCTATGAGGGGATTAAAAAAAATGAGTGAAAATTGATGGCGGAGCATTAGCAAAGCAGCTGATTAAACATATTACATTCAGGCATTCTCATAGAGCACCTGGGTCAACTTTCCTGTTTTATTAAAGCTGCGGTCTCCTCTCCATCATGGTCACAGCTTTCCTTGCTCAGGTACTAAACGAGTTATTAACAACTTTTCACACTCCATCTTCTCTACATCACACATGCTGACCAAGGTGGTTAGCAAGAGGCAACTCTTAGGACGCTAAATCACCGAAGCTTGTTTACTTGCTAATGCTAGCTGTGTTTACACACAAAGTGCAGGTGATAACTGATCTCAGAGCAGTAAAAGCAGAGCAAGAGCATTGGCTGCTTCGCAAACTGGTCTCCTACCAATTAACTGTGAAAGGCTAAGGATTTATCCGCAATGCGCATGCGCAAACATCAGGGGGAAAAAGCTGCCGCCTTCTCAGCTTGGCTAGCTCGAGTCATTGTTAAACCGAAATGTACTTGTTAAACGGAGACAGCTACATTTTCCTATGAGCACCAAATAAATGGAGCTTTCAGCAACAATAGCCAACTGATGCCACTGATCTAACAAGATGGCAGTGATGTTAGGATGGACGCAAACGGGGCTGTCTAAGATGAAAGGAGAGAGATTCTTTACTTTTGTTGCATTTTAATTTAAAATGTCTTTTAAATTTGACAAGACAAACACCGCTTGCCTTGCTTGTCCTGACAAAATGGCACTGCTGCAGACCTTTTCCAGTGAGGTTAAAGGTCATTTGTAGACACCGTTGTGATGAATTTAATATGAGAATGCACATACTAAGAAGAAAAAAACGAATAAAAGCAGCCCAACTTGTTTTCAACTTGTTTGTTATTATAAGAAATAATTAAATACTAAGTTTGACAACAGAACATTGATTGTGTCTCAGTGAAACCTCTCTCTATATATACTAAATTCATTTTGATGTCAAGTGTTGTAATACTTTCACTGTCTTTATTACCACTAGAGGGCAGACCAGCATTCATTTTCTCTTATGAGGGCAGTTGACTGTCTTGAATTCTTTTATTTGCTTGATAACTAGTTTTCAGGTGTGCTCTGCTCATAACCGTTTAAGTTTCACATTTAATATACAAAGAAACCAGCAAAGCCCACCACAGATTCTTATTTATTAAATTAAAATCATCTCACTTATGTTAGCCCAAAAGGATCAGGAGGCTTGTGTTGCTGTGTATGAAACAATGCACTTGCAGGTGTTGTTGAGCAATCACATGGCTTTACAGTGTCAATGTGAACCTAAGAACTTGAATTTGTTCTTGAGAATTTGGGTTATCACAGTAGCCATGTGCTTTATTAGATAAATCAACCTTAAACAGGGTTACCGTGAATGAAAGGTGGAAGACCTCTGAGCACACACACAGATGAAAGCACTGTCAAAGCACTGCATGAACAAATTAAATCTAAAGTGATTTTCTTCCTCAAAGCGATTCAAACACAGGATGAGGTCAGCAGGTCGGCTAGCCGTGCAGAACTACAATGTTGTCACACAGAACAGCAGAAAGGACTGTAGGGAGGAGTCTCTCCGGAAAGAGAGACACCAGGAAAATGATTTGACTGAAGAGCATTCTTCTGGAGTCTCATGTGTGCGATCATTTAGATGAAGTGGAGCTGACAGAGCAGTCCTCACTCATTTGCAATCCATTCAAGTTCTGACAGTGATTGCAGTCTCATTAAGAATTGGGAAGTGCTTTTGTTGGGGCATGCTGGCCAGAAGTGCACTGGTTTTTTTGTTTGTTTTAAATACAGAAATGGGCTGCAAAGCATCTACATAACAGAGTCACTTACTTGGTTGTGGAGAAATAACCATCACTTAGCTGGTAGTCTAAATTCCAATTCCACATTTTTATTCCAGGACTCTGTTGGACTTGTCTAAGGTCTAGGATGTTTTTGTTCCTTCTTTTTTTAAGCCAGGAAAAGCAAGTAGGTGGGTCTTCTGTCCTCAAAGTCAGAGCTGTGTTCTTAAGATGACCATATTAGGGATATCCCCACTGCATGATGTTGATACATCTACATAGTAGAGTAATATAATCATTGTTTGAAACTTTCTCCATGTTTATTATGAAGATTCACCATCGTAAATGATATGAAGGGTGGCTAAAGACTTTTGCATAGTACTATATGTGTCCACTCTGCATTTAATCATTAGTTATTATTAATCGCTGGCACTCTTCCACAGCATGTCTTCTTCCCCTCACACCAACTGGTTGCAGCAGACGGCCGCCCCTCCCTGCGCTTGGTTTTGCCAAGATTTCTTCCGGTTAAAAGGGAGTTTTTCCTTTCCACTGTCGCCAAAATGCTTGCCCAAATGGGGTCATATGATTGTTGGGGTTTTCTCTGTTTTCTTTGTATTATTGTAGTGTCTTTACCTTACAATGTAAAGATGAAATGGTGTGTCTGTGTGTGTGTTTATTAAATGTAGCCATTACAACATTACGAATGTTAAGCGTGTAATGATGTGTGATTCTGGACGTTGTGCTGACGAGCTTTTATCCCGTATGCGCAGAAGAACAAAACAAAATCCAGTAGTAGTTCACAATTTATTTTACTGAATAAATTTGGACAAAACACCAGAATCTGTTACGATACAATCAGAACATCTGAGGCAGATATCCCACCATGCACCACCCCCCTTCATGAAACAAACA
>VVHJ01052754.1:0-10500 GCA_015107715.1 Tylochromis polylepis
ATAATTATCACGTTTGTACAATATAATATGTACACTGTAAGAATGTGAAGAGGTTTTTGTTATAACGTCATAATCATGTATATTGTAATAATGTGATATTATGTTGTTCAAACGTGAAAAGTATATTGTTAGAACAATAAAGGTCCCACGTTATAATGTGATATAGCTGTATTTTCCTTTGCCTGGGTGGCAGCTCTACGCTGCTGTAAAATCCTCGACCATCTCACACTTCTGTTCAATCAGTTTCCTGTCTGACGTTTGTACAGCATATCCAGCTGTGTGGAAACTGTAACTTTAATATCAGCCAAACCGATTTACTCAGGAACAAATAAAACACTGAAAAAAGCCAAACGATAACATTTTTAAGTCATCTAAGTGACTTATATATCATATTTAACCTGAGTAGCGAAAGACCGCGGGGGTCTGAAAACGATGTGCTGGGGGTCTGGTGTTTCGCCGGCTCTAGTGAGCCATCTCCGAACACATCAGAGCACTTTTGCAAATATGCGATGTCTTGATAAATTGAGCAGATATTTGGAGTTTACACAGCTACATTCGCGCCTGGAAATATCTTAGAAGTTTATTTTGTGACCCAGAAACTTGCATCTGCAAATGTAGCTGTCCTCCGCCGCCGTTTGTACCACCTCCATACCGCCTCCATACCGTCCGCCATTGGTGGAAACTGGAATGGGCTGGGCCGCGCTATGAATTCTGGGATAGGTTGGGCCACGCAGGATAAACCTGACCCATCCTTCAAATCCGGGGAAATGAAGGACGCATTTTTCATCGCATTTGGAGTGGCCTTGGAATTGGGACAGCCTTCGTCGCGTCGCTGTGATGCCATCGGCCTTCAAATGCATCCTCCGAAGGATGCGGCCTAGGTTTTGGGACACAGCAAATATGATGTCACTAGACTGCAGTGATGTCACTGGATGAGTAATGACAGCGACTCCTTTATAAGAATCAAACGCACCATTATTGAAGGGGGGTGGCTGCACACAAATGCCCATCGGTTTAGCAGCAGGTATCCCATGGCTTTGATGTCCTCCATTGTTGTGTTTGTGTCGCGTAAGAGTGATGTTACAGGACTTTCAAGCCACCCTGCTATAACAACCCCAATCGCATTGAGGTGGTACTCAGTTGTAATGGAAAATGACTCATGGCAAATCCTACAACTAGTCCTGCAAACTGTCATTACTTCATCTCACTAAACCTCCAGTCCCGTTTCTCTTGGATCGAACCCTGTGACCCGGGTGCTGCTTAATCATGATAAATGTGTGCACTATCTCATCCTTACAAGGTGTCAGTCAAGGCCTGTGTCTACACCCCCACACCGCCCAGAGAAAGGACTGTCCAGACTTTGACTGAAAACACCTGTGGAAGCGATCCACAGCTGGGTCTGCTCTTAAACATTTCTCTGCATTACGAATCGCCATCATTAATAAGCCAATCCATTCCAGTGTACATCAGATTATTCCCGAGGAGAAAGCGATGAGGCTTTGTGCCAATCCATGGGCGTGCTGAGTTTTATGTCTACATAACTGGCTCCTTCATGCTTCACCTGCTCTGCTAAGTATCTTTAAAAATCAATTGTCCAAAAATGAAAGGTATGGGCAATTACTTTATTGTCACAGCCATCATTGTCATCATGTCTGCTTTCCAAAAAAGCAGGCAGTGTGGAGGGTTTTAATGCCACGTAATGATGGATATCAGTGCACCTCTGAAAATGGGTACCAACTTTCAAAGAGTTCAGAGAAGTTTCACTGCAAAAAAAACCCTCGCTCGCATCGAATGGTACAGTCATCACCGAAGTTGGTGTGAACTGCCGAAAGTACATTCATGCTTGTAGAAAGTTATCCTGTTACAAATGTCACTTTCTTGATTGCACTCTTGATGCTACCCACAATGCTAATCTAGTCACTGTGGGGACAAGCAGACCAGTGATAGCAGAGTTGTCATTTGGTATTGCAACATGTCTAAAAGCTGCAGCAGGCAGACAAAATCTGATTTTCCCAGACTTGTTTTAGGGGCTTTTTTGAAATTCTCACCGAGATTTTTCTTCTTTTCTTTTTGCCTTCTAAAAAAAAAAATTCTCAGTGAAATGTGTCACCCTCCGGGACTCGACATGGCGGGCCTGCTGTTGTTTGAGGGGGTCAGGGGCCAATCTGGGCATCAGAATGTCCTGGAAGCCAAATGTGGCAGCGCACCTGCCTTGCATTTCAATCCTCGCACCCCAAACCTCGCACCAGACCTCGCCATCAAAGAGCTCGGCCCGCGCTGACTCACACGCGGCAACAGCCAGGACATCTGTGGAGTTTTGGCAGCCCGAACGTGTGTGTGTGTGAGTGTGTGCGCCTTTGCATCCAGACAGTGTGTGAGACCTCACGTTCCAGCCAACACCGACTCTTACTCAGGCTGTGTTTGGCCGCTGAACCACTGGGAGCTGTGCCGCGTGTTACAAGCGGTGGCCATGTCAGTAGCAGAGGCCTGTGGCTGCATCCTGAGAATCACTTTTATGAGGAAGTGAAACCAAAAAAACCGACTCACAAATATACAGTACTCTCTCTCTCTCTGTCACACACACACGTTCTCACTCTTCTTTTTCTGCACTAGAAACAGGCGCACACGTAAATACTTTACACACAGACGCCCTCTACTGCATGAATATTCATTTGCAACTGTGATGAGCTGTGACATGCTTTCCTGGCAAGGCCCCGGGACCACATGGTCGGGGTGTTAGAGGAAGAGAAAGGCCGTGTCGGAGTGTGTTACTCAGGCCTGCCTCATTCAATTGGATCCAACCAACGATGGTTGGATTTCTCAATCTCAGATGAATTCCAGACTTTTTTCCTTAAAGCTGCTCCTCCCCCGTTCCTTCGCTCTTTGATTTCAAAAGTGGGGCTGCGGGGATATCCGTGCATGTGAGCACATGTGGACGCGAAAATGGAAACCATGTCGATGAAGAGGTGCGCCTTGCTCTGCGTCTAATGCTCCTGGGGTAAAAATTTCATCTGAGGTAGCCCAATTTAACGAGTTGTTGCTTTTGTGTCGCCGTCGGCACGGGGGAAGCTGGCATGGCTGATGATGGCGGAACAATGCTGCCTTTCCGCGGCCGCCCATTGTGCACAGATCTTTGCATTGTTCGCTCCCTCCTCGCCCCCTTTCGCCGCTCACACCCGGCCAGCTGGCACGGAGATGGCAGAGCCGTTGACAAGGTTCACAATACCCCCTCTAGTCCACACCACAATAGAGGGACATGGACACAGGCACCTCTATGGCACACAAGAGGCTGAGGAGGGGATACTGGGGCCTCACAGGCAGGTGGTGCTGCCAACGTCTCGGCGACGTGTTGGTAGCTTTCACTGCTGACAAGGGGCTGGCAGAGAGGTTTCTTCTTTTAAAATCCACATTGTTCAAGGGGGACTCTAGAGGATGAGTGTTTGTGTGCTGTTTTTCTCTCTGAGAGATGGGGAGCTTAGTCTCCTCTCATTCTCACACACACACAAATTCAGGAAAGAGAGGTGAGAGCAAGAGAGTGAGTGAGAGAGGTGCACGCACACACATCCTCGAAATCCAGCTCTTCCCCCTCTCTGTCTTCCTGCTCTCTGTTTGCCTCAGCTTATTGCATTATTGCACTGACTTTAGACTTTTGTCAAAGCTTATCAATAAGAAAGAAGTGGCAGATTCACATGTTTTGGCAAACTGCAGGGGAAGGAATAGGGGGCTTTATTTTCTGAATGCTGAGGCATTTCAAGTCTGACTGACAGCTGGATGCCAGCGTGCCATTTCTCAAGTCATGATACGGTGTTTGCAGAAGGATGTCGTATTTGTCTGGGTGCTCTTGCCGCTGCCTGAGCTGCCGGTTTGTCATTTTGCGAGGAGCTTTAGTGTCTCCTGGAAGCGCTGACTTGGTTACACAAAGATGAAGGGTGTGTGACAGCACCATCAAGGTCGCTGAAGGTCATGTTAGAAACAGTTTCTGAAAATAGACTGCAGAGCTGCAACATTAGGGTTAAGCAGTGTGCAGAAAAGGCCGCTGCCATTTGGCTTTTTTCCTCCCCGAGTTTCTCTTCTTTTCCATTCATTGCAGAAGTTCCTTTAAGTCTGCATTCTCACTAATGACCAGCAGGGGGAAACAAAAAGAAGTCCTATTATATAGAAGTCTATGAGGAAACGAACACACTCCTCACTTTGTTTGTGACCTCAGTAAACCTTTTCCCAATGAGTTTATGGTCCTGAGTACTAGTTTGCAGTTTTATTCAGAGCTACACAATGATTGTTTTTATAAATCACGGTCTATTTAAGAGTAAAATAGACGATAAAGAAAGGTAGATACCTTGTAACTCACAAGTCTGAATCTTGGTCATATGCATGAGTCGATTATCTGATGACTTGCAGATGGTGATGTACACAATGTTCCAGTGAAGGCTACCAAACCGGGCTTTGACATCATGGTGGCTATACACATCATTTAGACGATGAGATGACATGAAAAATACTTTATTTATTCCACATTTGGGGAAATCTCTTGTTATAGGAATAAAAAGCAAAACTACGAATAAGGATAAAAGTGCAAGTGAAAGTAAGAATAACAATAAGAATGAGAGCAAGAATAAGAAAGATGGTAAGTCCAAGAATAAGAGTAAAATAAGAGTAAGAGTAAGAATTAGAGGAGGAGTAAGAGTAAGGGTAAGGGTAAAACTAAGAGCAGTAAGAAAAAAAACAACTCTAATATCTTATTATGTGGTAGATCCCTCTCTGCCTCACAGATATATTGAATTGATAGCATGCGGCATGAAAGGTTTCTTGTATGTGTCCTTGTGGTAACTTAGCCGAATCAGTCTGTTAAAGAAGGTGCACCATTGCCGGTCCAGTAAGTGGTGAACATGTTTGTCAGGATTATCCAGGATGGCTAACAGTTTGTTCAGTGACCTCCTTGCCTCACAATTTCAAAAGTGTTTGGAGGGTTCAATGCGTCTCACCCAACAGCTCAGCCCCAATTTGTCAACAGCCTCCGCGTTGGTCTTCCAGTTCAGCTGAAGTCGATGTAGGAGCCAAGTCACTTGTACTCCTCCACATCAACATCGGGTCCCAGGACAGACACAGTCCCTGTTGCTGCTCTCTGATCTTATTCACATTCAGGAGCAGACGTTTCCTTTGCGACCAGTCCACGAAATCATCCACTAGTGCTGCTCATACTGTGTCCTGTCTGTCAGGTAGTTAGTAGTTAGTAATCCATGAGATGGCGGATGTTTTCCTGTGGTTTCTCTCTCAGTAGCAAATGCACTAAGCAACAGAAAAGGCTGAAAAGTATCTCACCAGACTGGCTGGCCTTTATTTTTTGCTTTGCTTTGCTTTTCAGTTTACAGCATGCCTTTTTGTAGTACTGTAACATTTACTGTAACATTGACCATGCAACACCAGGTCTCCCTGGAATGTATTGTGATGTCAGTGAAACACAGTAGGGAGTGTGCACCACCCTGGTGCCGTTCAGCAAATGTGCTTATAGGTTACATTCTCAAGAAGCCAAACAACTAACTAGGAAAGACAAAAGTCAAAAATTCAAGCTTTCCCCAGAAATACTCATCGAACCGTCCAGTCCTGGTCTCAGTACACAGAATCTTCAGAAACATTTTAGCCATAGCAGCCTGGGATGGTGGCTTTTGTTGGTTCATCACTATTATATTCTGCACAGAGGTCAGTGGCAGTCTGATTATAACTCTCCCTGACTTTGATGATCCCCTGACGTTTTTCTTTACCACTATTATCAGGTCAACTTTTCTGGTTTGAGTGAAATGTCTCAAATTATTGCATTAATTATTCTCGCTTTTCTGTGCTATAAGGTTGTCAAATTTTCCAAATCAGTCTTTGTTTATAGCATAGAGAATGCAGAGGGAAACGAGAGGATTGCTAGTGTGTTAGCTCTTCCAAATACCTGCTATACAATGGTTGTCTTGGTCTGGTCCACTTTCAAGTTCTGCTTCAGGTTCAATTTATTTTCTAATCAGTCCATCCCTGTGGACCCTCCACCCAGCCCACATCTCGCCCTCCTCCTTCCTCCCCTGTTCCCCTTCAACCGTTCCTGCCCCACCCAAAAGGTTCTCCCCTCCTTTCCGCTGTCAGTACAGCACTTTTAAGGGAATTGGTGCTCTTTGAAATGCATATTCTGCAAGGCCCAACACTGGCATGTGTACACTGCTGAGTAATTGTGTAGGCCAAATGTTTAATTACACATGGCAGGCCAAGCAGCGGGAGGCCACACCGCAGCGGGGCTCAAAAACAACGGACTAGCTTCTCTTCTCTCGGTCAGACGCGCCAATAACAACCAGCCCCCCCACACCCCTCTCAAAAAAAACATACTGAGAGTACAGACGGCGGGCCTCGGGGAGGTGAAGGGAAGGGAGGGAGGGAAATTTGTTTTCATGTTTATGCGCAACAGCAGATTTAACTATTAAAGTCCTGCACAGTTGATGTTTGATCAGTTGCAAAGTGCAGATATCCTTTGCAGTCGCAGGGAGACGCTTTATGCAACAGCACAGCTCACTGAGCTGTGTATACCTGCAGCCACAAGGTGTGCAAACACTTAGCCTAAATGTGCTCTTCTGCTGAATGTGCTTAAGCTTTGCATTAGCCCCGCGGTGGTCTTTGGTCTTCTCAGCAGGCCTGGGCTTTGTCCTGGTTCCGCTAATGGATCCAGACTGGTCCTGGGGTGCAGCACGGAGGAGACGGGGAGACTGGGGCCCAATGTCTGTGACCTCTGGATGGTGGGGTCGGTGGTAGGAAGTGCAGAGCAGCAGGGGAAGTGGGAGCACCTGTGCAGGTCAGTGGCAGCCTGTCAAGCTTAACTAATTTTGAAATTGACCTCCAACCTCTATTCCCACGGTGCACCGGGGCGAAGGCTGAGAACGGTCTGCTCCGGTCTCCTCTTCCAGCTTGACTCCTGTTTCTAATTACCGGCTAGAACAAAGTTGTTATCTGATTAAGCCTCCTTATAAAACCATATCATTGATTGTATCCTTTGCTCAGTGTTGGTACAAATTAGCCCATTAACACACAACAGGGACGTGGCGAGTGATTTAATAAAATGAAGCTAAAGCCGATAATGGCTGCAGTTCCTTGCGTGGTTGACCTACTGTGAGGGATTAGGGAAGCCCGCTTTCAGCCCTACACCGATACTGACGTTGTCTGCACACACATGTACAGGCCAGATTAACATTACACTGAAGATATATGTTTGAGAAACTTGGCTTAATGTTCGCACAAACAAATAAAAAGTCTGCATGTATTTTTGCGTCTCTACCATATGGCTACAGTTGATGGAGTTACAACTTGTTGATCGGCTAATCCTGCATGTCAAGATCAATGATGCGGTGAATCACTCTAATCTGCCTGCAAGGCCTGTTAAAACTTTCTCCCCCTGTGCAGCCACACTCGCATACAGTATGTCACACCTGCGAGCATGCATGCATGCGTGTTTGCATGTGTACATTAGACCTGTGTGAGTGCGTTTCGGTCTGCCAGTGTGGTCCGCAACCATGTGCCTACAAGCTGGAACATGCTCAAACAATCACATAACAGTTAAACTGCTGTGGCCCCTCAATTTTCAGCCATACTCGGTGTCACGGGGAAAGCCGTCTGGCAGAAGGAGCGCTGCCAGATGTCTGGATGCTGGAGTCTGCACATAAGAAAAGGATGTGGGGGAAAAAGCATTTATTCGAGTAGTTATTTGATTATATGATCCTATGATGTAAAGAAACTTAGGTGCAACCAAAAAATCCTTTCTATACAACAATAATTATGTGCTTACTATTCAATTCAAAGTACATGTAGCAGAAATAATGTAATTATCTATAGTTACCTAGCAGTAGGAGCCATTATGATCAGTTAAACCTTGAGTTTGAGAAATTTGTGAACAGCATTTTTTCAGTGTATCTTGGAAAGGAAATGCACTGAGCAGATGGCACGTTTCACTCATTCGTATGGGTGCTTCTGATACACGGTTAGATTTCATATTGATTAATTTTTAGTTTTTATATGGGCTTATTCATTTTATTTAGTTTTCTCTGGATTTTATATATATTTTTGTCCAATTTTCTTTTTCTTGTATCCTATACACCAGAGGATTTTTTAGTAACTAAATAAAAACTAATGCAGAAGGACAAAACTGTGATGAAATGGATTGGCACTTTTGTCAGTGATTAAAAATGAGAGACGAGATCCAATCAGAACTAATTAAGTTGCGGAGATAGGTGGGACCAGTTTTGAAATGATCCAATCAGGAGTGGTCTCCTTCTGCAGTAAGGTTAGACGCGCACATTTGATCACCTCCCGGGAAATGGTACAACAAGCTCCCATGCTGCCTGTTTCTCATGAAAACACGGCACAATGTCCACGCTTAGCAGGAAGAGAAGAGCAGGGATGTGGGCACAGTGAGATGACAAACTTTTACATTTGACATTTTAGCCACTTAATCAACTTTAGATTTAGTCTACTTTAATCATATGTAGCTGACTAAAATCAAAATTTGATGTCAAAGGAAGCACTCAAGAGCAGCTTGTCTATAAGCTGAATCCCAAGCCAATGATAAAGAATCGCAAAACAGCACATTTCTGTGTAAATCTGCCAAAATCTTAACCGCGAAGGTTAATCAAGCAGCCAGTGACGCTCACTCCTCTGCTGCGGAAAAGACAAGGATTCAATTCAAGATGTGTTTTAAGGTGAGCTGAGAGGAGAGTTCTGGTGGAGGGTACCTGAAGGATGACAACCAACAGACAACAACATCCAACAGTGGGCTTATTTTTCACCCTAATTGCCAGAGCCCTTTGTCAGGTTGGGTGGGGGGCAGCCAGAACGCTTGGCATTCTTGACTTCCTGCCAACTCTCGCTCTTTCTCTCTCTCAGTATCCATCTTCCTCACTCGTTTAGTGCCGCGCTAATGGATTTTTTCCTTGTTTGCCGTTGCCATGGCGAAGGGATCATTGCCAAACGTGTTGTGTGTGTTTACACATCTTCTGCCATGCAATTTAAACGTCATGAAGAAGGTGGTGAAGGGGGAGGGGGGGCGTTGGCTCTGGCAGATGGGTAGTGACAACCTGACAACCTCTTTAAGGAGGATGGGGAACGCCATGTGCTGATGACTTCTGACCTCTTAAGTGCACGTGCAGAAACGAAACACTGCCATAGAGCAACTTTTAGGGCGCCTGAAGTTAGATAATTGAAAATATAATAAATTAAAAAGGATAAAAAAACAAACTTTTTTCTTTTTATGAGTTGACATTTTGGAGATTTGAGCTTTTCCTTGAAAAAAACCCCCCAAAACCTCACCCTCACCCAGACCCTCACCGCCTCTATTTCTCACAAGCATAAACCCTGAATCCCAGCATTCTCCTGGCATTGTTCCTCCACTGCTAGTCATTACCATCATAAAGGCTGTGAGGATATGCATGGCTTCATTCACAAAATCATCTCCCAGCGTATGGGTGATGAAATCTCTGGGAGGAGTAGGAAAAGAGACAAAACTGCCCCAGGAGCAACAACTAAATGAAAACAGCAGTCTCAGCCCAAAGCGTGTTCACTCAAGCAGGAACCCCCCAGAACAAAGGGGCTGTTGTGTGTTTTCAGCAACCCCGGTGTTGCACGGGGGCCTTGACCTTAGCTGGGCTTGACCCTAACCTGTAAGAGAAGCGGCTGTTTGTTTGGAAATGACACATTACACCTCATGTGTTGGACGACAAAGCTGCTGTCAGTCACAGCGGCGTGACTCCAGGCGTGATCCATTCTCGCAAGCTGGTAAATTCAAGCTAGACACTACGTCAGGATGTTTTACTTTCAGGCAGAATTTCATAAAGACGTAATTCATTTGTGTAGATGATTTTATTCCTTTTTTGAAATGCAGTCACCTCACAACCTATTTTTTTTCCTGTTTATATAGAGCTAGAAAACTATTCTCTTATTACAAAGGCACTGACATCTATCGGTCTGGAAAAGGTTACAAAGCCATTTCTGAGTCTTTGGGACTCCGGTGAACCACAGTAAGAGACATTATTCACACGTGGAGGAAACTTGGAACAGTGGTGAAGCTTCCCAGGAGTGACCAGCCTGAAAACATTTCTCCAAGAGCTTTGATGGCTCATCCAGGAGGTCACACAAGAACCTAAAACAGCATCTAAAGAACTGCAGGCCTCACTTGTCTCAGTTAAGGTCAGAGTTCATGATTCAGCAATAAGACAGAGACTGGGCAAAAATGGCCTCCATGGGAGAGTTCAAGGTGAAAACCACTGCTGACCACAAAGATCACAAAGGCTCGTCTCACATTTACCAAAAACATCTGGATGATCCCCAAGAAAATATTGTGTGGACTGACGAGACAAAAGCTGAACTTGGAAGGTTTGAGTCCGGTTACATCTGACATAAAACTAACAGCACTTCATAAAAAGAACATCACAGCAACAGTCAGACATGGTGGTGGTAGTGTGATGGTCTGGGGCTGCTCTGCTGCTT
>VVHJ01052756.1:0-20317 GCA_015107715.1 Tylochromis polylepis
CCAGATCTTAATCCCATTGAGAACTTGTGGTCAATCCTCAAGAGGCGGGTGGACAAACAAAAACCCACTAATTCTGACAAACTCCAAGAAGTGATTATGACAGAATGGGTTGCTATCAGTCAGGATTTGGCCCAGAAGATGATTGAGAGCATGCCCAGTCGAATTGCAGAAGTCCTGAAAAAGAAGGGCCAACACTGCAAATACTGACTCTTTGCATAAATGTCATGTAATTGTCAATAAAAGCCTTTGAAACGTATGAAGTGCTTGTTATTGTATTTCAGTACATCACAGAAACAACTGACACAAAGATCTAAAAGCAGTTTTGCAGCAAACTTTGTGAAAACTAATATTTGTGTCATTCTCAAAACTTTTGGCCACAACTGTACAATTAATGTATTTGTGTGCATATGTACACACTCAGTTTTCACTTAGTGTAAGCCGACTCCACTTTGCCTTCCACATTATATCAATTAGCACAGAGCTTACACTGCATCACCACAGAAACAGCAACAAAAGTTCCAAGTGGCTGCAAAGTTAAACAAGCGCCTCTGCAAAAAAACATTTCAGCTTCCACGCAGGTCAGGTTTAGTGCAACACTTCTGCATTACACAGCTGTATGCTACAGATAAAACACATGCATACAATGCTGAGGTTATAGAGTTAAACTCATGCAGGGTGTCCAGGGTGAAAGCTGACTTGCCTGCTACGGCTGCGGCTGAAGCTCCTCCTGCGTGGGGATCTGCGCAGGGAAAATACAAACGTGTTAAGGACAAAGACAGATGGATTGATCACTGTGTAGAGCTCCACATTATTTACTCCTTTTCTTACACGGGGCTCCCTCAGCACAGCCCTTTGGCTATCTCAAGAACTCAAAATGGAAGTAAAAGACTTGGGTGTTTTTCCAAGGAAAACAAATACTTCAACCAGAAAACAGAAGTCACTGGCAGTGGACCCAGCACATAAAGATGGCAGGTGCAGAGGAAACCCCTCTCACCTTTCCCACAGTAACATGTACACCTTTCAAAAAAGTCCAATTATATTTCAGTCTAATTTTGAAATGCAGAGTAGGATTTGCCCCGTGATTCATAAGCAGTAGATTCAGAGCGCTGAGGCATGAAACACCAGCAGGATTTTCATTCTAAGGTAATTTGATATCGTACTGTGGATCGGCTCTGATGTGGGGAATCAAAAACCCAGCACACCATTTGGGCCACCATCTGTATGAATTCAGTCCACTGCACTTAAAGGGAAAATATACAGAAATGGAAATTGGTACCAAAATTTATTTTTCACAGGGAATAAGCCTCGTGAAACAGCCAGGCTAAGATCTCAAACCGGGAACACACACACACACACACACACACAAAAAAAGATCTGATATTCATAGGGGGTGTTTAAGGAAAGTTTTGATGTGACTTCATAATTCTGTTCAGAGCCCCAAGACATACCAGATGATTATCTATCATCGAAATCTCTGGAAACATGAGGTTCCAGATATTTGATGTTGGTCCATCCCCCTTTGAAACAAGGACTACAGAAATGGTGGACGACAAAATGACAAACTTATGATCAAAATAATAAAGAAAAAGAACAACCTTTTTAAACCAGCTGTCTCTTCACTTTTAAAACTGTAATCAGCAGTGTACTGAATGAAGCAGGAAAACTTACTAGTATTTTTGGTTTTCAACAAGCTAGAAATGACGAAAGGGAGGCAGACTGTCGGCCGGGTGGGTAGAATTGGCTGAATAGGACTGGCCAGATGCTGCAAGGTGATTAGGTGGCAGGCAGATGGGGGCTGGCTGTGGCTTTTTTCCTGCTTTAATTGGTTAGCCGAAGGCTGCTGCTGGTAGGTTGTAGACATTTGGGAACGTAATACGCTGATTGGTCGGGAATGTGAGGTGGCCACTGCCGTTTGGGTTAAGGTTGAAGGAGGAGGAGGCTGAGAACGGCATGCTGAGGAACCAATGGGCTGGTGCAACCTGACGACTGGCCATGCCTGGGTCATGTGACAGCACCAGCCAAGCTGATTGCGGCCCGATGATCAGCAGTCACATGATGCTGAAAGAGGACTAGTTGATTGACTCAGAGGGTGGTGAGAAGAGGCATGGTGGTGGCTCTGCAACGGGTTCATTCTTATTAATATAGATGAAAAATAAAAAGCATCCTCAAACAAAAGGAAAAAAATTTGCATCACATTTGGCACTTTTATTCCCCCCAAAACTTTAAACAGCCTATACTTTTACAGACTGCCTAAATCTGTTTCCCCACACCCATTTTTGCCTTTGTAAAACTGTTCAAATGTAGAAACTCTGAGACTGCACAAAAATGTGCATTTCAAAAGAAGCATTTGTACCTTAAGTATAACCTAGGTCTTGCAGACCACATTTTAGATGTCTTTGAAACAGAAAGGCAGCCCTCTACTCTCTGAAATAATGCCCCATTTTCCACTACATGATGGTGAATGACTATCTGTGTGCCTCCTTACATAAAATGACCATTAATGTCAATGAAGATGAATCTGCAAACCTTAGGCATTGCAACACCCACAAATATATAATCACCAGAAAAGGTCACAAACACTAGAAATACCTACACTGGAAACCCAAATGCAATTAAAGGGAACTGTACTGTGGGCAAGAAAGTTGAACCGGTAAGTGACCAAGCAAGAATAAAGTGCAGAATAGATTGGTTATCGTCTCTACTGGCCAACAACAACATGTATGTCACCTGCGTCTGGGTGGTGGGCTACGCCGCCTGTAGTCGTCTCGGTCTCTAGGACGCCTGCTCCATGAAGGGGGAGCGCCGCGGGTGCGGCTACGCTTCTCGCCAGTAGATAGCTCCACTCGCACCCGGCAGCCACACAATGTCCTGCAAAAGAAATAAAGGAAGAAAAAAAAATCCATGAATATAAAGCATTTTTTCCTCATTTCCAATAAAATGACTTACTCAGCACACTTCAGTTAGGTGAATATATTCTTTGAATGTCTGAATATAGTCTAAATGTCTGCTAATGTAACAGCTGTGATGACCAATAACACTTTACCATTGTTAAAAGTGTGACCGCATGAGAGGAGCAGTCTGCACAGACATCTCTCCTTTCTGCAGAACGGGAGCAATGTACAGAACTTTGAGGATAGAAACAAACTAAAGTTCCCAGATGAACAGAATCCACTTTCCTGACTTGGATGATTGAGCAAGCACATTTGCAGTGGTTGCTACCTACCTTCCATCAAGCTCCCGCACGGCATCAGTTGCATCTCTGGGATCTTCGAACTCTACAAAGGCAAAGCCTGGGGGGTTCCTGGCCACCCAAACACTCCGGAGAGGACCATAGTAGCCAAACGCTCTTTCTAACTCTGTCTTGTTTCCATTGTTGCCTAGATTTCCAACGTAGACCTTGCAGTCAAGGGGACAGTCACGATGCATGACTATATCTGAAAAATGAACAGAATATTATTAATGTTTCAGCTCTAAGACAAAGACTGGTCACACTCTCTCGCTCAGCCATGAACCACAGTGCCATAAATGGTACCTAATGACCCACAAACCAAAAGAGAGCTTGGCCTACTTTCTGAGCTGGTTTTGCAGGCTATGCTAACGGAAGCTAAAAAACAAAACCGAAACGAAAAAACAAAAAGAGACACACACAGCGAATCCCAAAATACCTTTGTTAACTCATTTGCTTTATATCTCTAAATATATTGTTGCATATTCGACGTTGCATTGTGTTTCGAGGCTAATAACAGCTAACAGCTTATTTACGGGGAGCTAAAATGGCTGTCGCCTCCCGAGGCCTACTGAGAGGTAGCAGCACTCGGCTAGTAGCCGCAGAAATTAATGCAATACATTCAAATATGTGCAGTAAACTCACAACAGGTCATTTTACAAGCATATTAAAACGCATTATGTTGAAACGTTACCGTTTTAGATAGAAATCGCAGCTCAAATTATTGGTATTGGTCCGGATAATTGTGCCTTTTCGTCTTCGGTGGAAAATGGCGTGACGTCAGTGGAGTAACCAGGATGCCACTTCTGAGAGGGCGGGGTTAATGTCGAGTCCTTCCTTTGGCAACCAAATGCGCCCCCCCAAACAAACAAACAAACAAACAAATTTAAAGTATCATTTTTGCACAGAAGTGTAGCTGCTGTGCAAAAGTCTCGAGCCACCATTTAGTGAACAACAGTTGTCCAGGTTGCTTTTTCATTCTATCCAGTCCTTGTACATGACCGTCAGAGGAATGTTTTTTTTTGCAGTGTGAATACATTTACTAGAGCTCAAGGAAAAAAATATGTTACTAACGAGTTACATAGCACAGTTAAGTTGGTGTAAAGTATTTCTTCATATGATATTAACAGAAATAGAGATATTTGAAATAATAAAGGTATAAATACATTGTACTCTTTACAATAAAGCGCTTTAGGACTCTTCTTCTCTAGGTTCCTCCCTTAGGGATCTCTGCCACAGTGGATCATCTGTCTCTGTTTCATCCTATCTCTGGCCTCCAGCCCTCATCATGCTCTACTTTGTTACATCCATGAATCTTATCTGTGGTCTTTCTCTTTTTCTACTGCCTCGCACCTTCATCTTCAACATACTTTGTACAATATATTCACTATCCATCCTCTGCACATGTCCAATCCATCTCAGCCTTGCCTCTCTAACTTTGTGTCCAAACCTCTTCCACCTGCTCCCTACTCTCACTATAGATCACAATGTTGTCTGCAAACATTATAGTCCACAGAGACTCCTGTCTGACCTCATCTGTCAGCCTGTCCATCACCCCTTCAAGCAAGGTGGGACTACATGGCTGATCCTCTGATGTAATCACCCACCTTGAACCCATCTGTCACTCCTACCCGCCCCATCTTGCTGTCCTCATGTCCTGCACCAGTCTCACATACTCAAATACTTTTTTTTAATCACCCCTGACTTTCACATACAGTATCATAGTTCTTCTGTCTATACCCTTTCTGATAAGTGACAAGGGTGATAACACTTTGTGACTGCAAATGCAAAATATCACTTTATTATTACTGAGAAAGTAATGCACAAATGTAGTGCATATTGGAAAACAGTCATTTTTCTGCTTTTGAAAAGAGTAAGTTGTGGCTAATAAGATAACTCCATGGACGGTGTCACAGAAAAGGAGTGGAACAAAATAGCAGTTAAAATGTGTTATCATTGTGTTTTCCTGTTACAATTTGAAACTGCCAGTGGTTTTCCAAAATAATAGCTTGATCCACGGATAGCTGATACACGTCCAATTTCCTGAGTACAAAAGACTGCTTCACTCCCTGCCAAAACAAATGAGTACACCGTGTGTTCATAGACTTTATTTACATTACGGAATTGGGAGATACTTCCTGCTTAGATTAGGAATAAAAGGTGGGGGAAACTGTAAATTAAAGTCAAAGTTACATACGTCCGCCATATCTCACAAAACCGAAAGCACTATACTATCATGCGACTGACATGTCAAATTTGGCCAAAAAGGCAATATATATACATTAAAATATAAATGAAAGGACGCGTTCATCATTGGTAACGTGCTATCCCAGTTACCCTGAACGTAACTTGACACACGAACCGCCCACTCAGTCTGTTAGTAACCGCCCACAAAGTTAGCCAGCCAGGTGACAGGAGAGTCAGCTGGGAAACAGCACGGACCACGTCCTGCCTGCGTTAAGAAATCGACTACGCAACGATCCACAACCAAATCAAAGTCGACTGCGCAAAACCGTCCGCTTACATTCTGTGTTTATTGCCTGTTTTCACGTGCTCGCAATCTGACAGCCTCTTTTCCGTTAGCAGTTGCGACGTAACCAGCTAGCAGTTCGAGGACACCCGTAAGATAACGCTAGCCTCGGACGTTAGAGAAGGTTCAACGGTTGGTTGTTGTATTTCTGTCCGGGTAAAGATAGATAAGCCAGGGGCAAGATGTCCGAACCGGTCGGAGAGGCGAAGCTGGAGGTGAAGCAAGCGAGCAAAGAGGTGAAAGAGAGCGAGAACGTAGCGGAAAAGTATTCAGCCATGACTGTGAGCAAAAACAGCGAAATGAACATGGGAGATCTGTCGGCTGTCTTCAGCGCTGTGCCCACTCACAAACCGGTTAAAAAGGTAAGTCTGTGTCAGGTGTCAGTATAACGGCACCAAGGAGGACCTTTGGATATTAAAACGAACCTCCAAGGCTATTTTTAGCGTGATAACAGCACTTTATAGGTGTTGTACCTTCTCTGTTTAAGGGTATTTGTATAGTCAGGCTTAGCCTTCTTTTTGCATCTTGAATACATTTACTAGAGCTCAAAGAATTCAGATTTTAAGGAAATGTTTATGGTACTAATGAGTTACATGTCACAGTGCTATCTGTGCACGCATAACAGTCCACACACACATTGCTATTGTGTGTGTGTGACAAGAGAATTTAAAAGTTGTTTAAACCCATATTAAGTATTTAAAAGTCACGTGTCAAGTCCCAAGCAATTTAAGCATTGTCTGCATGTGTATAATGGCTCGCGCCTCTAATAATATCTAATAATAACAATAAAGCTTTAAAATTGTGCATTTTTATTCACATAACCAACCTATTACAAATCCCAAATTTACTTCAAGGGGTTTTACAGTTTCAGCACACTTTCAGCAGCAGCTTCTGACCTGAATTGGCAAAACAAAAGAACCACTTGTTCCCTGTAAAACTTGCAAAAAGAAGTTATTTGACACACTCTAGGAACAAGGAAGAGCTGTGCCTTTCACTCTTGAGGCTGAATGGACAGTGTTTGCACACTCCATATAAGTTGCACTGAAGTGGACAAATGAACACAATGCAATAGTTTTTGCATTCCGAAAGCATATAGCTCGACATGGGGCACGGAGTCTGTCAAATGCAAGCGTCAGTACGCGCTGCCCAGAACATATTAGACAGGCGTTACTATTATACATGACTGTTTCACATCCTCATACCGTTTTAGGGAGGATCTTTACACTGCAGCAGTCACTAGCTTGCAAAGTCAGGAGCCAAGCATTTGACCAAAGAGTTCAAATTTTTGTATTATTGTATTCAAAATAGTTGTGCTCAGTCGATATCAAGAAGATCTGAAAAATGTGAACATAAAAGACACTTATCAACATGTCCCCTATGACAGCATAGTCGAGATTACGGACCTTTAAAAAAGACAAAAAAAAATTAATTAATGCTTATGTATCCTTACGTATTTAGTGAAAGACATTTAAGTTGCAAGCTTACAGTGGGAATTGGAGGGATAATGGTTAAGTGTGGGTTTCATGGAGTTCTGATTTTAGAAAGACTGTAATCTCTTTGACAGGAATTTAAAATAAAGCAACAAGTGTGCTCAAATCACAGATGGCAAAGAACAATCTTGTAACACACTAGGGAAAAAAGCACACATGAAAAGAAGTTTGAGGTTTTCCTTAAAATATTGCCAAATGGTGCGTGCTCGGATTCATTTTGTTTAACTGTCCATCCCTTACTTCACCTTTAACTTTAGGTTCCCTGTGGTGAAAATATAGACACATCTGTCTATAATCTATATAAAACACAACTACAAAGCACACACATACACACAGTTTTTCCTAAATATATGAATTTCTGGCGCCACAGATAAGGTCTTGTTCATGTCCTGTATGTTTTTCTAAGCATTTAAAAAATAAAAAAAAAGTTTCATTTCCTCAAGCGTGAAATAGATTTTTGTTTATCAAATGGCCGGAAATAATAGGAACATGCACAGAGTCTTGATAAATATAGTAATACAGACTCAATACCTTTGAGTTCGTGCTAACCACGTACTCAATCATTCTGGTAAACCCCCCCAACAGCTCACATAAAACAGTGTGTTTCATTCAGTTGGGCCTTGGGACCCTGAAACCTACACCACCCTGCTGAAATATGTGGTGTTTTTTTCATCTAAATCTCAAGAAGACTGCTCCTCATTTGTCTTCTGTTACCATGGTGTTTAGCAGGTATGTGGATGGGACACCTCAAGTCAGGATAAATAATTGGAATGATGAGAATATTTCATTCACAGTTATTCAATTCATGTTTTATTTATATAGCGCCAAATCACAAAACGGTCCCCTCAAGGTGCTTTTATATCACAAGATGAAGACTCAACAATCAGACGACACCTTGAGAGCGAGCACTTGGCAACTGTGGGAAGAAAAACAAAAGGCAAACTGTGGAAGTGAACCACAGATTAGCAGTTATGCATGTATATCATTTATTGTCTAGGCTGATCTTTAAATCTGACACTTGGATAGAAAACATTCCAGAAACTGCTGAGGTGAGCCAATCTCCCTGTCCTCTGTTTGCATGGGAGCACCTTGAGAGTGGAAAATCCCTGTCAGCACAAGTTTTCTTGTTATTGCAAAAAAATAAAAAATAAATAAAGCCAAGAAAAAACCAAAACTGTCCAGGCATGAAGTTCGTTACACACAACAAAAATACCAGTCCGGTTTCTTCATCTCACAGAAATATGCACTGTTTGCTTTAAAAGAGCACGGATAAACCCTTATCATGCAGAGAAATATTTTATTGGAGGTCAAAAAACAAACAAACCCCAAGATGAAAGCCTGCAGCACACACAGGGAGTGGGACTGTTTCATAGTTCTGAAAAGTAATCAGTTTCAGACTTGCACTCATTTCACGTTAGTTGCTTAAATCACACAGCAATGTGAGCAAAATGTCACACATTTGGCTTAACACACTGCACTGGAACCAAATCTTTCAAGCTGGAGAGCTTTGTTTATGTTTTAAAAGGTCATATAAGGTAATTATTATTATTATTATTATTATTATTATTTTTTTAATTTCCCTGCCATTTGTACATGTCTGCAGGGGATCAAACAACATGACAGGGAATTTTTCGACGTTTGCAAAGCCGAGAGTCGATAGTTACAATTGTTACACAAGCACGAGTCAGATGGGGTCATCAAAATCAAAATATGGCTTGGGAAGCTTAATTTTGGAACATCAGTCTTGATGATGCAGTGTCTGCTGGGCTATTGCCAGACATCTATTTTTGGCAATAGACTGAAATAAGCTCACAAATTTGAGGGGGATTTTTATATTGCTAGTAATTTTCTTTCATTCCGCTCCATTCAAATCCATTAAAGTCATTATACTATACAAGAAAGGCAAAAACAGCTGGGCTCCAGCTCCTGAAGGACTGTAAGAAATGAACATTTAGCTGAACCACAAGAAATTAAACTCTGTGTGTGTGTGTGTGTGGCTTACAGTGTCTGATATGACCTTTGTTTGTTTTTAGCAAATCCAGTTTGTGGAGGACAAGCAGGAGTTCAGCAGGTTCCCCACCAAGGCAGGCCGCCGCTCCCTGTCCCGCTCCATCTCCCAGTCCTCCACAGACAGCTACAGCTCTGGTAAGGAGCCAGAATCACCTGTGTGTCATTTTTGATGTAGATGCATAAGATTTTACACTGTTGTATTAACTGAGCCGTACAGTGTGGAAAGGGAGGTAATGAGGCCATTTGATGTTTATTTCATACAAAGACATCAATATTCGTACATTTTATTATAAGTTTTGTAGTAATGCTTCTTTTTGTCATTCTCATCTCATTTTGACCCTCAGCAAAAATGTTTGCTTAACTCCCTGAATCTTCAGTTTGGTTGGTGTTAATAAAAAAGCTCTTTTACAGCTGCATCATATACGGATAGCTCTGATGATGAGACCTCACCACGGGACAAAACTCAGGTCAACAGCAAGGGCAGCAGTGACTTCTGTGTCAAGAACATCAAGCAGGCCGAATTTGGCAGGCGGGAGATTGAGATCGCAGAGCAAGGTCAGCACAAGGAGCGTGACGCGAGCTGAGCATTTCATTTAGGCAACATCTGCTAAATTTACAAGTGTTGTGGAGGAGAACAAAACAGGAATCAAAGGTTAATGTTTAAGTAGCAATGAACAACACTGTCTCCTAAAAATAAATCCCCTTACACAACTGAAGTGTGGCTTTTCAAGGGCAGAATCTTTCACCCTAAACATGAGGTTATTTGAAGTTATTTAGTAACGTGAGTAACATTCCCAGTCTGTCGCTGCTGTAAGTGATATTAATTTGTTTGTAAAAAGGAAAGTAGTTGTCACAATATCACACCTCTAAAGATGTTAAGATCTCTAGTACATTGTCTGTTCTGTCTTGCTTTGGATCAAAGAACTCTAAGTTGTGCTTATTATAAGATGAGTCACATGGTTTTAATCATGTCTGGATATGATACAGAGTAAAATCTTGTTAGTCTTATCATGCGAGAGTTAGGTATGTGTGCAGATGAGTGTTTGATGTCTTGTCTCTGCTGAGAAGCTGGCCTTATTAATGTGTCAGTTAAAGATATAACAACAATTATTTTATAATCCTAATTTTAAAAAAGAAATTCATGATACATTTATAGTTCACACTTAAGACCTGGATCAAATTCATCAGTTAGTATTCATCTGTTACAATTTCTTGATAATAAAACATTAACATGATTCCTGCCTGTAGCGTTTCCTATAACATGCAAAAAAGAGAAGGAAAATCTGGACACGATTCATAAACAGACTCCTCATTACTGAGCAATGCTGATATTTTGAACCTAAAGGAGCATTTTAAAGGTCTGTTTGCTGGTAAAACAGCACTGAAGCAGATGGGAAACCTAAGCTTGTTCGCTGCTATAGTTGCTGCTGTTATTTAAGACCCAGTCACACAGGCCAAGAGGCTTGCTTTATTTAAGAAATGCAACACACAAACACCAATAACACCACATCACTACATATTTCTATCCAAGACAGAAAAGTAAAAACTGTATATTTCAAAGAGTCCCTTGATCCATCTTTTAAAAAATAGCCAGTAGCTCTGTATAAAGATAACTGTCTTTAAGTGTTAACGGTTCAGTTCTAGTTCGTAATGCTTGCTAAAAAAAAAAAAGAAAGATGAATTTCGTTTCTACTGCATCATCTGCGTTGCAGTGTTTCCTCACTGACTATTTTCATTATGTAATCTTGTTTTCAGATATGTCGGCACTGATCTCACTCAGGAAGCGAGCACAGAGTGAGAAACCATTGGCAGGTGCCAAGATTGTGGGCTGCACTCACATCACTGCCCAGACTGCAGTAAGATTCATCTCTGACATCAAGCTTCACTGCCTGAGCAAAGGCTGCACTGTGATTGTGTCTCTTCATCATTTAGGACTTTGAATCGCTATTTATCTGCTTCTTACTTTATACAAGCTCATGTGCTGTCTTTTTTTTTTAATTAAATGAGTAAAAAGAAAATCTATTGTATTTCAATTAAAATGTATGTAGCTGGTTGTGTTCATGGGCTGTCAACAGCCAGATGATCCCAAAGAGTTAAAGATAATATATATAGACCTGGGTCATGGTAAATTCTTGTGTTATACAATAATAAAATACATTTATTGTGACTGTATGTTTCAGGTGCTGATTGAGACTTTGGTTGCTCTCGGAGCTCAGTGCCGCTGGACCGCATGCAACATATACTCCACACAGAATGAAGTGGCTGCTGCCCTGTCGGAGACAGGTAAGCAAGCGGAGATGGTGAAGAAGCTCATAGACCACGTTGGGTCCTCTAGGCGAGCTTGATTGCAAACAACATTGTGATAACAGCAGAACACAGCATTAGATAAGGCTTCTTTTTAATCTTGAATGAGCAAAGGTTTGCTCTGTTGTGCGAGCGTCTCTTGGCTTTTAAAACCAAGGTTACGGTTTGTAAATGTTAAACTCGTGACAATTCAGCCTTGCAGACTTAATGGGAACACATAACTCTGTCCATGGAGTGAATTAGCAGCACTCTTTATGCCCTTTATCTGCGGTTGCTATGTGATGGTCAAAGTGTGCACTAAATTTTCAGAGTAGACTCATCATGATCTGGAAGGCTGGGGGAGTCTCAGTGATTGTGGTTTTTTTTTTTTTTTTAAACTGAAGGGCACCTTGAAAGTAAGAATGTCTGCCACTATTAAACGGGTCTCAAACTTGCTTTTACACCCAGTAATCATATTGATATCATCTGTTTGGAGTGTGACACATTTCATTTGAACAAGTAATATGTCATGAAAAATCTTTGTAAGGTTTCCACTGGAATGAGTGAGATGTTATATCTATACATACCAGTTATTAAGCAAAGAGGTGAATTTGACTGTGTTCACTGTTAGCCTACAAAGTGTTTATTTATGACTTTATGTAGACTCGCATGCAGTTTATGCAGTTTCTGCTCTGTGAGATGAACGAGACGATGTAATTGTTCTTTAACAGTGAGGTGGTTTCTTGATGTGACATAATGCTACTGAGATATTACCACCCGTCTGCTATGTTTCAGGTGTGGCTGTGTTTGCCTGGAAGGGGGAGTCTGAGGATGACTTCTGGTGGTGTATTGACCGCTGTATCAACACTGAGGGCTGGCAACCTAATATGGTTGGTGGAAAACATTTTTCTTGTGCTGTACACGGACATTTCTTTTGCCAGCTGTAATATGTGAATGATGTACACAAACAGCAACCTTTAAAAGCCCCCAAAACACTCGAAGAAGAACTTGTTTAATAATAGGAGTCTGTAAATATGTGATTACTGAAGAGAAGATGAGAAACACCATGCTCTGTTTATAGGAAAAGAACAAATCTTTTCCTCCTGCTTATTAGATCCTGGATGATGGGGGAGACTTGACACACTGGATGTACAAGAAATACCCCAACGTATTCAAGAAGATCAGGGGCATTGTGGAGGAGAGTGTCACTGGGGTTCACAGGTAATTTATTTTTGGATATGTGCTTTCTTGACACATTTAGTTGCGGGCCAACATGTTTCCATCATTTTCTGTCTAGGTTGTATCAGCTGTCTAAAGCTGGAAAACTGTGTGTGCCGGCGATGAATGTGAACGACTCTGTGACAAAGCAGAAGTTTGATAACCTGTACTGCTGCAGAGAGTCCATCTTGGATGGGTGAGTAAGCTTGGCTTTTAGATGTTTTGCTGTTGGAAGGCCCAGCTCATGTATAAACACTATTACAGTTTGTTTATTGGATAACTTTAATAATAAGGTTTGAGGGGGGAAAAAAAGGGGGAATCCAGTGAATCCAATCACCTTTCCAGAAGTGATAAATGAGAACAGCTTATCAAGTTAGAGTTTAAAACCTTTAGATATGTGTTTCCTTATACAAATCCATGTCTATCTACACTTGTACTTTATATTTGAATGAATGTAGTATAAAGGTTTCTCTGGCTCCAGAGGGAGCTAAGCAAGGTAATTTGTGTTGGCATCCTTTGTCTACAAGTGGGGAAATCTGGCAGAACAGACCCTTTATGGTCTGCTTTTCATCTCAGCATCATGTTAGTACGTGCAAACACAATGTGCTCAAATCTCTGGATGATGGTCAATTTGGACTGCGGGTAATTCTTTTGGGTTTTGGGTCAGCTTTTGACAGGAGTGATGAATGTGAGCAATAAAATGGAGAAAATCTCTTTGTTCTGCTGTATCACTTGTGTTGCAAAACTGTCTCTCATGACCATGTTGTAAAGACAAAATAAGCATATGTCGTAGCATTATGTTTTATTTATTAATAAAAATTATAATTGGTGTTAGTGGAGGACAGACACCCTCATGTGCTGCTATCACAGAGAACCTTGTCATTAAAGATTTGAACTTGATTTTTAAAGAGATGTTACCCTTGTAAAACTTGTCTAGTGTGAACATTGCAGACTCTGCAAGCACAGTTACATTTATAACCCTACTGTTATTTGGCAGCATAAAAGGTCTAGTGTTCTTTAACAGTGTGTGCACATTTCTGTGCTTACTGCAGAAAATTTATAGCTGTTCCTCTGGATTAATTATCAGCAGGTACACTGTTGTCTAGTAGCAGGTGTTCCATTATGAGATTATAATTATAATTATATTTCCTCAGTTAGTGACCTGGGCTACCTGAGAAAATTAGCTTCCACATTACTATGGAAGGTAATATGAATTTAAATTGAAGTGGGCTTGTATTGGAAGCAGGTCTTTATTTCTAATACCCTCTATTTGACAGGTATATTGTCATATTTTTGGTGCCTTGCCTAGTCAGCTTGTTTGCTTTATTAAAGTTATTGTACTATAATGAATATTGTGGAGAACAGTGAGTCACTTCTGATAAGGATCGGTGAAGTGGCTTGAGTTTCTCTGCACACAACATGAGGGGATCACTTTTCATGCCTGTATCTCTGCTGAGGGATTGTTCTCAACCCAGAAACTGCACTCCTGCTGTCACAGCTTGTTTAGTCTAATATGAATGACTAACTGAATTGTAAATATAATGGGACCAACATGATAACTTGTTATAAAAGACTGTGTGTAGCATGCTTTTATTTAATGCATTTATTTGTTCCTGTATGTTACTACATGAATGTTGGCATCATCAAACCTTTTTAAGGAAACAGATAACTGTTGCATGGAACATTACATGATACACACCTCACTTCTCCTTCTCCCCGGGCATCTCCTCCAACTCTTTTGGAGAAACACCAGTTCATTCCCAACCCAGGATGTCATCTCTCCAGTGTGTCCTGTCTGGGCCTCCTCTTGGTAGAATATTCCCTGAACTCCTCATCTAAGAGGCGCCCAGGAAGGATCCTGATCAGATTCCTGGACTACCTTAACTTGCTGCTTTCAATGTTGATTAGTAGTGGCTCTGTTCCACGCCACATCCTGTCTCCAAGGCTGAACCCAACCGCCCCACAAAAGCAGCTCATTTCTGATGCTTATATATCATTCTTTTGAACACTATCCAGAGCTTGTGACCATGTGTTCAGGTTAGGAATGTGGATCGACCTGCTTTCACACTCAGCTCTGTCTTTAACACAACAGACCGGGACAGTGTTAGCATCACCGGACACATAGACTCAATCAATCAGTCAAACTCCCACACCACTGTCCCCTCATGCATGAAGAAGACCCTGAGATACTTAAACTGCTCCACTTGGGGCAACAACTTGAGGCAACAAATTGCCCGGACAACATAGCTCTTAGAACACTTCACTAGAACACACAAGCACACAGACTCCAGTGTGATAATGTGGCGATTTTGGGTATATTACAGGTACTTTTGGTACAAACAGTGCCAAATAACATTTTACTGTGTGCCATTATAATTTTGCAGACACTATTACAAATTGGCAGTTTTTTTTTTCTTTTTTCCCCCACTTCTACAAAATGATCTAATTTTGTGTCTTAAATGTCTCTAGCTTGAAGAGAACCACAGATGTCATGTTCGGAGGCAAACAGGTGGTTGTATGTGGGTATGGCGAGGTGAGTCGTTTCCTTTAAGATCATCATTCCACAGTAATCATATTTGCATAGCTGTGAAAATGTGTGATGAGACATTTCAAACGTGCCCTTCAAAATTAGAAAAGAAAAAGGATCTGTAGTTTGACATTCATATAGTATCTACATTATTTTGTCTTTTCAGGTTGGAAAAGGTTGTTGTGCTGCTCTGAAAGCATTGGGAGCCATTGTCTATGTGACAGAGATTGATCCCATCTGTGCCCTGCAGGCCTGGTGAGGAAAACATGATGAATATATTGACCAATATGAACCGAAAAAGCTGCAGGGATAAAACCGAGCTGTCCAGAATACTGTTCGTGTTAATTATCTAACAAAGATATTTTTAGATGTTATGGAAAACCAATGATCAGCTTTAATTCAAATGCACTACATAACCCTTTAGTTGAATTGATTTGCTTGTCAGTAAAAAGAAATTTTCCAGCTTGTCACTGTCCAGGCCTAAGCTGAATGCTGAATCTCGTCCTTCTTTTGTGTGTAAATAGCATGGATGGTTTCCGAGTGGTCAAGCTTAACGAAGTCATTCGCCAAGTAGACGTCATCATCACATGCACTGGTAACTACATTTAATACAAAAGGGTTATACTCACTGACATTTTTATAACTTTTTAATATATAAGAAGTTTTAAGTTCATGGAGTTTTCCACTGCTCCTTAGGGCTTCAGAGCGTTTATGTCTCCTGTGATAGATGAGGACAGTATATGTTTGTGCCTTTCTGTAGGAAATAAGAACGTGGTGACCAGGGACCAGCTGGACAGAATGAAAAATGGATCCATTGTCTGCAACATGGGACACTCCAACACTGAGATTGATGTGGTAAAATAGTGCTTTACAGTATGATGGTAGAATTTAAAATTTGATCTAGCCTACACAATAGGATGCCACGATTATAACCAGCAGGAACAAACATACAAGTAAAGATCAAATAAATATTCTGTAATCTTAAATTCTCACAAAACACAAAGTTTACTTGTGGTCTCATCTAGGCAAGTCTGCGGACCCCCGAGCTGACCTGGGAGAGAGTCCGCTCTCAGGTGGATCATGTCATCTGGCCTGATGGCAAGAGAATTATCCTCCTGGCTGAGGTGACTGCCTGTGTCTGCGTGCCTTGGGTTATGTGTTTGTGTCAGTTATAGCTACACAACATTAAACTGCGTTACAGCTATGCACACATGATCTAAGGCTGATAGCATCCTTGTTAATAAACAGTGTTGATCCAGTCCAATCCATTCTCCTCTTTAATGTGCTGTCATATCAAATCATTTCCAGTTTACAATAGATTGTGACAAATGTGCTCTAGGCCAAATTTAAATCATATAATCAGTTTGTTGAAAATGTTACTGACACAGACCAAAGGACCCACCCATGAAAACTTCAGACTCATGCTTTCTGTGTGGTCACTGCTTGGTCACCATTGTTTTTATAATAATCTAAAGAATAAGAGCATTTCATTATTATTGCTTTTTAAAGCCTGTGATAACATGTTGTTTTCTCCAATAGGGACGTCTCCTGAACCTCAGCTGTTCCACTGTCCCTACCTTTGTGTTGTCCATCACAGCTACCACTCAGGTAACATGTAATTGCATGTTGACGGCAGCTGAAGCCACACCATATTTGCTGTCGATGTCTGGTGCAGATAGCAGAGTACATGGGACTCGCTGTGTTTTTCCATTTTCTGTGATTAGATGGCCGTCCTGGCAGATAAGGACGGCCATCCTGACCCTGATACACAGGACACTCAACATCTACACGCTGTTTCTGCTCATAGATGCGCTCTCTCATTATGAACCCTATAATCAGTAGTTCATAATTTAATCCTGTGCTATTCATTAAATTCATAATGTGCAATTAAATTTCAGCAGTGTTATTGATGCGTGTTTGTTTTCAGGCTCTGGCACTCATCGAGCTGTACAACGCTCCAGAGGGGCGTTACAAGCAAGATGTCTACTTGCTTCCCAAAAAGATGGGTAAGGATTTAAATACTTCACCACTGCCTGTATTATTTACTTGTTGAAAGCCTACAGGCATTATTTATGGATGGCTACAAGAATGCAGTGCATGAACTGACAGATACGCATCTTCTGTGTGTGCGCCCACCTCTTTCTTATTAAAGCATGTCTTTGTTTTTCAGATGAATATGTTGCAAGTCTGCATCTAGCCACGTTTGATGCCCACCTGACAGAGCTTAGTGACGAGCAGGCAAAATACCTGGGTCTGAATAAGAATGGCCCTTTTAAACCCAATTACTACAGGTACACTTTTGCACATTTTTAAAAATTTTGAAATGGGAAATAATATTGAAACTTTTATTAACTCACATCAATATTTTATCATTTCCTATTTCTCCAGACAGACAATTAAGAAAACCTAAACGATATCACATGGCAAAAAACCCCAAACAGTTCGGTTTTGTGTTTTGTTTTAGGTTTTTTTTGTGCAGTTTTCACACTAGGTTATTTGCAAACACACAAAAAATTTGAAGAATCGTGTCTCATTAACATAATCTATTTTGTTCTTGTTATTCACAGGTATTAGTCTGTCTCACCTGAGAACAACAGCATGTGGACAGTTCCCGATTAGTACCCGACCTCCAGGCAAAAGAAAGATTTATGTGTATTGTATTTTTTACCCTTCATGGGATGCAGAGCTCATTTACTTGTATTTTAGTGACTGTAGAAAGTTTTCCTGCTTTACCATTGGCACCCAAGCTGGCTATGAAAAGTGAAGCACTCAGCTTATGTGAGATAACACATGCAAAAAAAGAAAATATATGATTTTTTTTTTTTAAATTGCATGCGTTTCCATTCTGAAAGCTGTTGAGTATATCAGCATATTGTGCCAAATGACTGTGAGAGGAGGGTTGTGGTTGTTCTGAAATATTAGTTGTTAAACATGTTAAACCCACATGGAGCACTATTTTTATATAATCATTCCCTCCATGTACTGCAAAGCAGTCACTTAAAATGCCAAACCCAGGAATCTCAGGAGCTTACTGTGCTTTTTAGGCACGTTTAGCTCCTTGTTTTGGAATTCTCATCAATATTGTGCTTAAAACTGTTTGCAAGTCATTTCCTTAAAAAAAAAAACAGACAAGCCAACAATTGCAAAAAAAGATGTGACATGATTTAAACTCCTGGTTGTTGTTTTTTTTTATTTTAATTTTTTTCTTCTCAGGAGTAGGTGGACCAAATCGGAGTTGAAAGGCCAGTCGATATGAGACTTAATGTTACTTTTAAAATAGCCAGTGATTTGGCATTAATAAGATGTCAAATCAGTTTTTCCTGTGTATCTGCTGAATTGAGTAGGCAATTGTTTGCTTACAGATGAGCCATAACAACCTGATGAGCTGACTGTAAATCAAAGTTTTGTTCCTCTGAGTATTTTTGCTGTCCAGCGGACATAAATCGCTCTGCGCTGCTTTAAACATTTCTTCCTGCTTTGATATTGAAGCACTTAATCACCTTATACATTCCATACACAAGATACACTCTTGTTGTAGTATCCTCACAATTAGTGCTAACCTTCACTGGGTATGAGAGAAACATAAGCGCTTGTTGAGCATGGCAAATGTAAGAGCTTGTCATATAGTTTCTTGAAAAAGAACTTGTCCATTTATGAGGTTTTGGTGTCTGGTGAGAGTTATATCTGTACCTCAGGGCATTCAAATATCTCTAATTATTTGTAAATATATTTCAACACATCTGCACTATCTAATCTTTAGTATTCATGCGTAATCTGTTGGTTTTGAATCGAATATTTACAGCACGTCTGTAAATCGGAGGGATGTAATTGTGTCTGTGATCCGTGTCATTTGTCAGGTTTAGCTGTCCAGAGTAAATTGAATTCTGCGGCTATGTAAAGCTAGCTGAGCATTGTTACATACAGCACATCTATACTGTACATACAGCAGCCTCTGAGCTGCTCTCGTAATGCCGTGTCTTGTTAGATTTGTCTCAGGACTCAGTTAAAGAACGCTAACAACAGAAAAGTAACCATCGTTTCCTAAATGCTCTGGGACTAGACATGGATGAGCTTTGTTGTACAGCATTAGCTTTACCTCCCGTTTTCTTGTGGTATTATAGTTATTCTAATCCAACACAGTATGTGTGTTTCCAGAAGATTATGATTATTTCAAAGGCTTACGCACTGTGAGGCGTAACGCTTGTGAGGCTTGTTCAATGCAAATTCACACATTACTTTGTTATATTCACATGTGATATTTTTTAAACAGTGGGCACTTTGGATGACTGAGTTAAGCGACTCATTTTATGTCTAAACTAGGTATTACACAGATTTCATTGTGCTGTATGAGAGGATGGTCGGCAGTCCTTAATTCTTTACAGTTGACAGCATCGCTGTTCCTCTCAAGTGTTTGACACCTTGTTACAATCTTAAAGTAACTCTCCATACGACTGAGCATCCCGTTTCTTCACCGCACCAAGCATAAACCTGAATTTATAGTAACTGTGTATTTAATCAGTAATTTTCAATTTTAATTGAACAGGCTGTTTTGACACTCCCCCCCCCCCCCCCCCCCCCCCAAGTTATTCCTGTTGTTTATTGAATAGCAGCCTACAGTGTGCTACTGCAAAGAGCTTTTCGTTTTTGCACTAACAGCTTTAAGGGCATTACAGCCAAGGAGGACATCATTTTCAGTAAAAGGAGTGCTGCAACCATGGTTACTGATCAGTTGACAGTGCCTTGTAACTCACTTAGTAATTTATATTCACATGGACCATCTGTGTGTTTTTCTTTTTCTCCATGTTATGGCCCGTCATGGTTATTACCCTGCAATATACAGTTATAGCTATGCAGCAAAGAATCCTCAGCCTTTCTTCTGTAAAATCAGTGTTTCACAAATTACATAAAAGGTATGGTAATAATTACTGTAAACAGTTTGAATAAGCAGCATTTTACATTCTGATATTTACCTTTTACATTTATTTTGATTGTGGTTTTTTTTTTTTTTTTTAAATTTTTTTTTTTTTTTAATA
>VVHJ01052756.1:25065-39698 GCA_015107715.1 Tylochromis polylepis
TATTTTTTTTTTTTGTTTTTTTTTTTTTTTTTTTTCTTATCTAATGAAATCACTCAGAATAAAAAAGAAGAATCACTGGTTGTCTGTGTTAGACTTCGGGTTAATCAGCTGCATGTTGTGCTGTCTGTGTTTCAGTAACAGTGCTGCCTGCAGCAGTGCTGTCAGGAAACCAGCCATCTCCCTGGCTGACAGCACAGATCTCAGGGTGCTGCTTAACATCATGTACATGATGGTGGAAACCATCCAACAGGACGACCCAGCCGACAAGCCCGAATGGAAAATCATCAAGGAGACCTTCAGGACAGAACTGGGTAAATTTCATCAGAGTAGCTGAAGACTCATTGAGGGTATGTGCAGAATCAGCATGGTAAATGAACCTGCTTCTCTGATCTAGGATCGCCTCTGTTCAACAACGAGCCCATTTCCGTTATGCTCTTTGGTATGGTTACCAAATTCTGCAGCGGTCACGCGCCTCACTTCCCCATGAAGAAAGTGTTGTTGCTGTTGTGGAAGAGCATACTGGTGAGAGACTCAAACATCAGCCTTTCACAGTGATACTGGTATCCCAAAGAGTTTATCTGCATTTTCCTCCTAAATCCCATCTTGTCTTCCAAAAACCTTCCTGTCTTCTGTTTCAGTTCACACTCGGAGGGTTTGAGCAGCTGCAGAGCATAAAGGTCCGTAAGAGAGGGGAACTGGGTCTCCCTCCTCTCCCGGAGGACAGCATTCGAGTCATTCGCAGCATGAGAGCGGCTTCTCCTCCTGCATCTGCGTCCGACCTCATAGAGCAGCAACAAAAGCGGGCGCGTCGTGAACACAAGGTAGTTATAGCTGCTACCATCAGGCTAAAGCCAGCTATAAGCAAAACACCTGACAGTGAACTGTTACTCCACATGCTCGTTACATGAACACAGATCAGGGCAGCACTGCTCACGCAAACCTGTATCGATGTGTACGATGGACTGTGTGTAACAATAATTTCTGTGCATTCAGTGGCTTCACATATTTAATACTTGAGTAATTTGAGTATTTGCTTAAGTCTAGGTGTAATTATCTTGTAACTCAAACACAGGCGCTGATCAAACAGGACAACCTGGACGCATTCAATGAAAAGGATCCTTACAAGGCGGATGACTCGCGAGAAGATGAAGATGACAATGATGACAATGACAACTCTATAGAGGCAGAGACTTTCCCTCTAGAGCGGGACGAGGTGATGCCTCCACCTATTCCCCATCCTCCATCGGAGAGGGTGTCCTTCCCCAAAGGTCTGCCGTGGGCTCCTAAAGTCAGGTACTGCTCAGTCTCACCAGACAGCAATGCTGAACTGTAATGATGCTTGTTAGTTCCTCCTTTATGTCCAAATATACAATTAAGACTCTTTTCTTGTTTTTGATGTTACTGTCTTTGCTCCAACAGAGAAAAAGATATTGAAAACTTCCTAGAATCAAGTAGAAGTAAATTCATTGGGTACACTCTTGGAAGGTAGTGTTTTCTTCATTTATTTTTCTTTTTAGACATACCAGTTAGCTTTTGTGGAGAAATGTTGACATGTTTAAGAACTGTTTATTTTGTGCATGCATTGCAGTGATACAGATACAGTGGTTGGATTACCCAGGCCAATTCACGAGAGCATCAAGACGCTAAAGCAGGTATTGCAGCATTTTGCACAGTACTTCATTAAGGATATTGAAGCATGGCTTAATTTCACACACCCGAAGTGTTCCTGAACCTTAATTTATTAAATGCCATCTTATTTTTCAGCACAAGTATGTCTCTATAGCTGAAATACAGATCACAAAGGAGGAGGAATTTCAGAAAACCCCTCTTTCTGGCGTAAGTATAAACAGATATAGCTTTATTAAAAGGAGACCTGTCATGGTACCTTTCACTTGACTTCACTAAGGTTGGTTGGCATAGTTACTCAGTTCAGAATAGTCCTTTTTTTTTAATCATATAACGGGCCTTGGTGCAGCCTCTTAGTTCATCTTCTATCTGAAAAAAGCTGTTTTAGCTCCCTGTAACACAACTTTGTTCATTCATATCGTACACATCCAGCAGCAGAAACAAACTGTCTGAAGCCCTTCTGAAGGCCTTTGCACATACACTGGCCTCATAATTTTAAACTCTGGCCATGCAGAAATTATTCTCACAGTGTATATAAGACTGAAAATAAGCATATTAGGTCCACTTTAATAATTCAGTTAAAAAAAACCACAAAGTAAATTCTTCTACTTGACGTCTCTTGTTTTGTGTTTTTCTCTTTTCTTGTCATCAGGGTGAAGAGGAAGTGGAGACGTGTGCCACTGAGCTGCTCTATCAGGGAATTCTGCCCAGTTTGCCTCAATACATGGTTAGTATTGTGTGGTTTATATTGTGCTACTGTAGGACCACTCATACTCAAGCTGTGATAGAGTCATAAAAAGGCTTTAAAAACTGTAATTCTGTGTCAAAGTAACAAAGAGCAGGGTCCGCTCAGGGATGTCGATAAAGATTATTACACAAGTACTCAATTGCTTTACTTGTGCACAGTGTTGTCACTAGAATCGCTTCACAGATCAGTGGTGTACTGTTAGTTATACTAAAGCATTTACTTGGATTTTACAAATTATACCCTGGATAAATTTTAAGTAAATAAATAAAACTCCAAGATTTAGAAACTTCAGTGTTGGCAGGTATGATAGATTCAAGATGTTAATTTTTTTTTTAAAGAGTAGAAGAATAAAAATATTTAAATTTTTGTTAAAAATGCATCGCTAATGAGATTGAGAGCTCTACCAACATTGAATTAAAAGAACATTAAGTGTTTAAATCACTCCCATCATGCTTGGTCTCTCTGTAGATTGCTCTGCTGAAGATCCTGCTCGCTGCTGCTCCGACATCCAAAGCCAAAACCGACTCCATTAACATCCTGGCAGACGTGCTGCCGGAGGAGATGCCGTAAGTGCCTTGAAAAGCCTGCCAGCTTCTTATCCACTGTGCCATTATGTGATAAAGAGGGAACATATGCTAACCTAGAGACATTTCCATTATCTAATGTGGAAAGGCTTTAATGCATTGACTTTTCAGGATGAGTGCAGGTTTTCAGACCATGCACACTGGTACATACAGAGCTGCAACTGATTTCAGACGTTTTTTTTTGTTGTTGTTGTTTTTTAAACAAGGAGATGTGGTTTATCAGCAGTGTTTGAGAACAGCACAGACCACTGTATAGCATGTGACCATATCCAGGCAGATTCTAAGATTGCAAAGTTCTGATTTATAGGCAGCTGTTGGTTTTTACCTGAGAGCAGAACAGACTGAGGATTGTCTGATCTGACCTGATCTCTTCTGTCTGACCCTGCAGGACCACGGTGCTGCAAAGCATGAAACTCGGTGTTGATGTCAATCGGCACAAAGAAATCATTGTGAAAGCCATTTCTGCAATCCTGCTGCTTCTCCTGAAACACTTCAAACTCAACCACATCTACCAGGTGTGCACACCACACACCTGTTTAGCGTTACACATTGTTATTATTCCAGATGGAATTTAAATGACAATTTTGAATCGCATCAAATATCAGAACATGGTAATTGAGATAAAACAGTTACAGTTGTCCTTCCATATCCCTCAGATTCACTCCCCTTCATGCTGCAGCAGGTTTAGTTTAATTCACTTTTATTCATTTACAGCCCCGATTCAAAAAGTGACCAAAAATGATTTGCACATCTCTTAAAGTTCTATTCACCGTAGGACACAGAAAACATATCAAATGTTTAAACTGAGACATTTTACTTGTGCATGAAAAATATTAGTGGACACTAAAAAAAGTCTGGAAAAGTAGCTGGTACTAAGCAGAAACAGTTGGAGGAACATCAAGGTCAGTAATGTGATTGGGTATAAAAAGAACGTCTTAGAGAGGCAGAGTTTATCAGAAGTAAGGATGGGCAGAGGAAAAAAACTGCATCTACAAATAGAATAATGTTTTTTAATGTAAAACTGTGAAGACTAGGACTATCTCATCATCTGTGATCTTCGGGTCCTCAGGCAGCACTGCATTAAAAGCAGCCATGATGCTGTCAAGGAAATCACCTCATGGGCTCAGGAACACATCCAGAAATCGTTGTCTGTAAACAGAGTTCATGGTGCCATCTGAAAATGTAGGTTAAAGCTCCGTCACACAAAGATGAAGTCATAAGTGAGCATGATCTAGAAACACTGCTGTCTTCTCCGGGCGCTGTCTTCTTTAGATTGACATATGCTCCCATCCAAATGACGTCTGTTTCATGGAAGGAAAACTAAGAAGCTAAACTGCATACTGCAGCTATTAAAACAGCATGGCTTCATAGTAGAAGAGTCTGGGTGCTGAACTGGTCTGCCTGCAGTCCAGATTATTTACCAACTAAACAAATCCAAAACAAAAGATACCACAAAATAGACCCAGGACTGCGGAGCAGGTAGAGTCATTTCCTCTCCCAAAAGTCCAGTAGCTCGTCTTCCTGCTGTCAAATTCAAAATAAGCTAATATTTTTCTAAAAATGGTACATTTGTTCTCAGTTTAAACATTTGATATGCTTTCTGTGTTCTGTTGTGAATAAAATCTGGGTGTATGAGGGTTTTAGGTCATTGCATTCTGTTTTTATTTATGTTTTAAAACAGGGAATTGGGGACAGTCTTCAAAAAAATCCACTTAAATAAAAAAGACAAGTTTCTTCTTTTCTTAAATTTAAATAAATCCAGGATTTTTTTCAAAGTTGTGTTATTCGTGAGTTCAGTAGTAACCAAAATAACCAAAACTACATACATAAAAATTAAATCCTTGTGTAACTGGTGTCCCTCTGTGTGTGTGTGGTTGGTGTTCATAGTTTGAGTACATGGCTCAGCACTTGGTGTTTGCCAACTGCATCCCCCTCATTCTCAAGTTCTTCAACCAGAACATCATGTCTTACATCACAGCTAAGAACAGGTACTTTCAGTGTGGCGTTACATAACAAAGTCATGATTCCTGTTTGCAGTACGCATCAATAAACTAAATGTACATGGCTCTGTATTTCACTACATTTACTTTTTTCTTCTTAAAAGCATTTCAGTACTCGACTTTCCGTACTGTGTGGTGCACGAGCTCCCAGAGTTAACCGCAGAGAGTTTGGTAATTTTTGTTTTTCTTGTTTCTGTTGTTTTATTGTTGTTGTTGACACATGACTGTTAGTTTTGGATATTTACTGTGGATGATTTCTTTGTTACAGGAAGCAGGAGACAACAATCAATTTTGCTGGAGGAATCTGTTTTCCTGTATTAACCTGCTGAGAATCCTCAACAAACTGACCAAATGGAAGCACTCCAGAACAATGGTGAGAGGACGTCACGTCACATTTGCTGTGACACACGAATCACGTGTGAAAAGACGGGATATAACTCTCTGCTTTGATTTTTCTTTGACATTGTCTGCCAGATGCTGGTTGTGTTTAAGTCAGCACCCATCCTGAAGAGGGCGCTGAAGGTCAAGCAGGCAATGATGCAGCTGTATGTCCTCAAGCTGCTCAAAGTGCAGACAAAATACCTGGGACGTCAGTGGAGGAAGAGCAACATGAAGACGATGTCTGCCATCTACCAGAAGGTTCGGCATCGCCTGAATGACGACTGGGCGTACGGAAATGGTGAGAGAAAAATTCTGAACAGCGCACAAACATAAGACAGTATTAATCTAATATTATTCAAGTATCAATCTAAAAAAAGTGGGGAACAGGTGATATTTGGACACCATAAAATCCTTTTTATATTCAGAGAACCAGTTGAACTTGGAAGATTGTTGCACTGTGAAGCAAATTCTGTCACACTCACTGGCCACTTTATTAGTTACACCTTTCTAGGACAGGGTTGGACCCCCTTTTGCCTTCAGAGCTGCTTTAATTCTTCATGTCACAGATTCAACAAGGTGCTGGAAACATTGCTCAGAGAGTTTAGTCCATGTTGACATGACAGCATCACACAGTGGCTCCACATTAATGATGTGAATCTCCTGGTCCACCGCATCCCAGAGGTGCTTTGTTGGATTGTAAATAAATAAATCTGGTGACTGTGGAGGCCATTTGAGTACAGTGAACTCATCGTCATGTTCAAGAAACCAGTTTTGATTTATGACATTGCTGAAAGCAACTATTGAAAGATGGGCACACTGTGGTCATAAAGCAGTGGACATGGTCAGCAACAATACCGAGGCAGGCTGTGGTGTTTAAAGGATGCAGAGTTTGGCACTACGGTTTCCAAACTGTCAAGAAAATATTCCCCACGCCACTGCACCACCAGCAGCAGTCTGAATTGTTGATAAAAGCACGATTGATTCATACTTTTTATACCAGATTAGGACCATACCATCTGAATCCAGACTCACCAGACCAGACAACACTTCTCCAGTTTTCTGTTGTCCAGTGTTGGTGACCCTGTGCAAACTGTAGCCACAGTTTCCTGTTCTTAGCTGACAGGAGCGACACCTGGTGTGGTCTTCTGCTGCTGTTGCACATTTGCTTCAAGGTTCAGTGTTCTTCTGCATATTCTTCTGCATACCTTGGCTGTCACGAGGGGTTACGTGAGTGACTGTTGCCTTTCTATGAGCTCAAAGAAATGTGGCCATTCTCCTTTGACCTCTGACCTCTAAGAGAACTGCTGCTCACTGGAAATTTTCTCTTTTTTTTCGACCATTCTCTGTAAACCCTGCCACATGATTGGCTGATTAGATATTTAGAGTAAATAAAGTGGCCGGTGAGTGTGGACTTCATAAATGTCATGAAATGGGAAAAGTGCCGCAGACTGACTAAGGTGAGACAGCTGGTGTGTGAGTGCAAGATGAGCTGCACATTCAAAGTGTTTTGTGTTTCTTAGATCAGTCGTCTGTTCGCTGCATGAATGTTTCATGTGTTTGTCACCTTTTGAGACAAACCTGCTGTTTTGTTTTTATGTCCTAATGGAGATCAGGATTTCTGGGCTGCTGCAGATTGCTGTCACACTCAGAGCAGACTGAGTCCACTAACTGCCATTTACTGTTTGTTTTGTGTGAGCAGATCTTGACGCTCGTCCGTGGGACTTCCAGGCCGAGGAGTGCGCTCTACGAGCCAACATCGAGCGCTTCAACAGCCGCCGCTACGACAAGAGCCACAGCAATCCAGACTTCCTGCCTGTGGACAACTGTCTGCAAAGTGTTCTGGGCCAACGAGTGGACCTGCCCGAGGATTTCCAAATGAACTACGACCTTTGGCTGGAGAGGGAAGTCTTCTCCAAACCTATTTCCTGGGAAGAACTGCTACAGTGAGAATGTTGACCACTGTCAACATTCTTGTAGTTTATTCTTGTTTTTTTTTTCAAATAAACAGTTTCAGTCAGGTGTTCAGATGAAGCACCACCAGTGGTCTCACTGATCAAACTCTGAACAGAACATTATGTTACACATTCTGTACAGACTGAAGGTGACGGATGGATTTTACTCTCGGTTTCCAGCATGGAGGAGTGTTGTCGGGGGTCCTGCTAAATGCTTTTGGTGTTTGAACTTTTGCCTTTTGAGAAATTTTGCATTGTTATGATTTCTGTGTAGTTTTTAGCCGAGAAAGAAATATCATCCTTTTGTACTTAGGTTCTCTGAGACTTCTCCTGCCTCTCTCCCAGTTTTTTAATGAAATAGTTGATAATGACCTCAGTGCTAAAACTCCATTTGTGGACTTGAACTCTGCTCCTTCTTTACATTACAGGTATTTCCTCTGTGTGCCTCTTACCTGCTACTGTAGGTCCGCAACTCACCAGGAAGCACTACATGACCAAGTTTTCACTTTTAAGTTTAAATAGAGTATTAATTTTAGGTATTAAGTGTTAGGCCAGGTTCAGCACAGTGAATACATGAATAAAACATTCCTCGTTCCATCACATGAGTTCATCATCTTCAGAGAGATGGAAGGAAAGGTCAGGATTTCTTTATGTACACTCATGATTGTCGGATCATTGCTCCTTTAACAGTTGGACCTTTTTGTTGCCCTGCTGGATTTTCAGGATGATGCTGTGCGTGTTGGATCTTGTGAAAGAAAAGAGTGTTTCTGGTTTCACAAATGTACTTCTTGTTGCGTGGTTTTATTCATCAGACGACTTTTTTTTAACCCCAGGGTACAACTGAATTTAAATCGCCAGTTACAGTGCCGTTATAGTTCTACATCTTTTTCAGATATTAATTTCTTTGTTTTTATTTAAACATTCAGAAAATGAAAGTGCATGTAAATTACAAAGCTTATTTATCACTGCTTTTCTTTGTTTTATGTTTACCTAAATACTGTAATAAAGCCATTCACGTTGGATTCATTTGTCCTTTCTGAAGGTTGTTGTTGACGTTTGTCTGTTCTTTGAGATACAAACAGCCAGTGTGGAGGAGACATGGGCCCCGCCTTCCTTTCATACAAGAATTTGAAAAGTTTTAGTCACTCCCACACACAAACACACACTTCTGAGTCATTTGTGCAGGAAATGAAACTAAACTTGTGACAGCCCGCCTTTTTTCCACAGAGACATGGCGGAGCGTAACATTCCTGCGAAGATGAACCGTCTCTGCTGTCGAATCTGCAGAAACCTTCTCAGGAATCCTGTGATGATTCCTTGTGGGCACAACTTTTGCATGCGCTGCATCCGGGACCACTGGGATCGTGACCAGCTGAGGAGCAGTCTCTGCAGGTGCCCTGAATGTAAATATGAGTTTCCCTCCAGACCTCAGCTGATCAAGAACACAACCCTAGCTGAGGTGGTGAGAGAGACAGAAATGAGTTGTAATAAGGAGCAGCAGTCCTCAGAAGGGCACCAGAGAGTCCTGAAGAGACCCTGGAGCTGTGCAGAAACATTAGAGGGCACTTTGTGTGGGAAACACAACAAGCCCCTGGATGTTTACTGCTGCACAGATGAGCAGATCGTATGTGCACAATGCGTTTCAGCTGAGCATGGAGGACACAGGATCGGGTGGGTGAAGGAGGAACGGAGGCTGAAGCAGGTATATAAAACAGGATAGAAATGGTGCAAATCCTACTTGAAAGTTTAAAATCGCAGGAAGAAGAAACCGAAGGAAGCGTCTCCTGGAAAGCTTGTGGTGAATTAGCCCAGGAGTCAGTTTATGCAATCTTATGGCATAGTGCTAGACCTTCGAGCACTTAAAATTTCCAACACCAGATTCAGTTTTGAAACGGTAACGCAGCGAAATAGCTGACTATAACAAAAATATTGCAAGAACGTATTTTCTCTTTGGGTAAATCCAGGAAACTGTCATTAACCGTTTGCTGGATTTCCTGCAACTTCAAGATAGCTGACAATGTTTTATATCCTGACGGATATTTGGAAACTTTTACATATCTTTGCATATCTTGTGAAGATCATGAGGGAAATACAAAGTTAATTATTTGTTATGTTCCTTATACAAGCAGGTGGACCTGTTGTTATCTTTGTCAAAAAGCTCTTATCCTTGCGATAACTGCACTTTATCGACTGTACTGAGACTGAGCTGTGTTCTTGTGACTGTAATAAGACAGTGATTCATCTTCCTCAGCTTCCTTCCAACACTTCCTACACATGTGTATACTGATTTTAGCCGTGTATCTGAGATCAAGGCAAAGAGCAGGCTGCATCTAAGGCACACAGACCGACAATTCAGACTTCAAAATGAGCCTTAAAAAAGAGAATAATTACTGAAGCTAAGTTAATAAAGCAGTTTTAAGAAAGAGAGCTATAACGATGTCAATGATTCACAGCGTTAGAAGTAACATCTGCTCAGTGCCAGAAAATCGCAGGACTGTTGATAGACGAAAGCCTTTATTGACATGGTGGATCCTTTCTTAACAATGGTCTTTATGTTTGTGGAAACAGCATTACCATGATCAAATTCAGTTTTATTTATGTAGCGACAAATAACAACAGTCGCCTTAAGGAGCCTTTAATAATATAGAGAAAACCCCAACAAACAGACAACTCCCTAAGAGCAAGCATTGGGGACAGGGGGGAAAGAAAAATTCCCTTTTAGGGGCAGCTGTCTGCCGTGACCGGTTGGAAGTGAGGAAGAAAAACAGAAGAAAAGACACCCTGTGGAACAAAGACAGAGACTGATGATAACTAATTATTAAATGCAGGATGGTGTATAAATGTATAAACAGTGCATCATGGGACGCCCCCAGTAGAACAGACCTATTGCAGTATAACTAAGGGAAGATTCACAGTTATCTGATCCAAATCTATTGATAATCCCTTATCAACAAGGAAAGTTTTAAGCCTAATTTTAAAAGTAGAGAGGCTGTCTGTATTCCACAGACAGGTGACATTTCCACTTTATTTGGTTAAACAAATCATTCCTGAGTACCAGGACAGCCTTACAAAACGTTCAAATGATATACAGCATCGACCCAGTTTTGGACAAAGATGCATTTGATTCATACAAATGTCAAAAGACTGACTGCAAAGGATTAGGGTTAAACAGTGGCTGAAAAAGGATTTTACAATTTACTTCGATTATTTAAACCAGTTTCACAAATCTAAACAAATTATTTGTTTGCTTCCATCTAACCCATCCTAAAGAAAGAACTTATGGACATGCAGACAAAGTTCAAGCAGACTCTTCAGAAGCAAGAAAGGAAAAGAGAGACGATGGGGGAGATGCTCGGACAGATTCAGGTGAGGGGAACATGTGACCAAAGTGTTATGTTGTCTCAAGTATTTGTAGTGGGCCCCCCTCTCACATGTGTGTCAAACAGGATGAGGCGGGAAAAACAGAAGCCTTCTGTGAAAGCGTCATAGTGGGCGTCATTGACGCCCTTCAGAAACATTACCTATCAGTGAAGGAAGTGATTGCAGCTCAGGAGGAGGCAGCTGCAGCTCAGGTTCATATCTTGCTGAAGAGCCTGGAGGTGGAGATGAAGCAGATGAAGAAGAGGGATGCTGAGCTGGACCGTCTGGCACAGACTGAGAGCGACATCCATTTCCTGCAGGTATACTGCCAACACAGCGCTGGAAACATGACCTGTTTCTGAGTGACAGGTCATATCTTAAATTTCTTCTCTCCTCACAGAAATGGCCCTCTCTGAAGCTCCTCTGTGACCACTCTTTCTGTGAGCTTTCAGAGGATCCACTCCTCCGCTTTGAGCTCACAAAGAAAGCCGTTGAACATCTTGGGAGGCAACTGGAAGAATTCTGTGACAAAGAATTTGCCTCAATCTGTGAAACTGGTATGTGTCATTGTGTGGAAAACGTCTCTGTTCTATTTAACTATTTAAGAATATCTACGTCTTTGTGTATTACAGGTGATGGTGAGGAGCAGCAGGAATCAGCAGAAGAGACGGAGGAAGATGATGTTCAGCAAAGATGTAAAGCCAGTGTCTCACACCCCCATGGTTTGTACTTCAAACTGTTTCCAGGACGATTTTATTATTTGTTTCATTATTACCTTACAGTTGTGTTCAGAAGTTTACACCCACTCATCATCATGGACATGACTGTCATGGTAATTTTGGGCTTTTAATGAATGATCTGTTGTACAAAACACATCTTTAATGACTTTAAGAAACAAGAATTGAAGGGAGAGGTTTGAATAGATTTTGGATTTCTTTAATCCACACAGAGTCAAAAGTATACATACAGGCTCAAATATATTAACCAGCCCCCAATAATATTTGGTTAAATGTCCCTTGGTAAATTGCACCTCGACCAGACACTTTTGGTATCCATCAACAAGCTTCTAGGGTAATTCTGGCTGATTGCTCTTCTTGGCAGAACTGGTAGAATTCATTTTAATTGGCTGGTTTCCTGTTACAGACCCTGCTTTTAAACAAAGTCCACAGAATTTTCAATAGGGTTGAGGTTGGGCTTTGGGAAGACCATTCCAGAAGCTCAGTGTGATCCTCCTTCATCCATTCCAAAAACCAGTCGTGATGTGTGTTGTGATCATTGTCCTGATTATTCGACATTAGGTTGAAGAATTTGCAGGTAGTCCTCCTCCTCCTTCGTTATTCTATCCATTTTATAATGTACCAGTGACATGTTCGTTTTTTTTCTTAAGGAAGTACAGGAGAACGTCTGTCATAAGATTTAATTTGCTTCAGTGGTTGAAATTACAAGTTTACAGTGCTGGACCTTGATGTGAAATCAGCTATCAGCTTCACACAGAGGATGACCCTCAGAGCGGGCCGTACAGTTTTATACTACAACAAAAACACGTATTATTATGACTATCTTCTACTAGAAGTGACGTGGCGGTCCTGCCGTCTCTCTGTGAATCTTCTCCTCTCTCCATTCACGTCTGACCTCTTCTCGTATCTGCTCCTCTTCCTGGAAAAACAAGACAGAAAGAAAACACCTCCCTGCCTAGCCTTGATTATTAATATTATCTATGTCATGGTTCGGAATGCAGGACTCATACACGGGATTTAACTTAAAGAGGCTGCTTTATTGCAGTGCCGAAAAACGCAAAAATAAACTTGTAAACTAAACTAGAAACAAATAACTAGAAAATGGAAACGAGGGACGAAGATCACAGGGAGCACGGAGGGAAAACACACAGCATGATGAGGGTTCAACGCAACAAAGAGCAAGGAAAACACAGGGCTTAAATACCCTGAGGGATAACGAGGGAATAGGACACAGGAGGAGAGCACAGCTGGGAGTAATTAAGCGTGACAAGACAAGGGGAAGCAAAACTAGACACACTGACAAGAGACTTGAAACGCCAAAGTAAAACAGGAAGCACAAGACAGAGACACAGACTTGACACTAAGGGAACACAGAGCACAGGGACAGAGGTGACACACGAGACATGGCTGGGGAACAGGATAAATCATAATACATAATCAGGGGAAAATAACTAAACAAATACCAAACACTGGGTCACAGACCCAGTACCATGACAATATTTACTAGCAACATCTGACCTCAAAAGTGGCTGCAGTCAAAATGTAATGCTGAAAGAACCAGAGTAGATGAGCTGAAGACAATAATTCTGGCAATTATGGAAATAATTGGAAATTATAGCGTCAGAACCATTTTACCAATTTGGCCACTTTTTTGGAAATATTTGTATTTGTTCGCAAACTTTTTAATAAATCGAGGATTCCAGCAGCAACATACTAACAGGTTTTATTTTTGTTTCCTTGCTTCAAAATCTTAATTTTGCAACCATGTTAACTAATATGGTGTAAAAATACTGTTCACTGTATTGAGGCTGAACATACTTGAACCAAGGTACATGCTTCCCTTAGCCAGTAACATTAGAAGGCATAGCATACATTTTCATTGCTATGTAGATGATACCCAGCTTTATCTATCAATAAAGCCAGATGACACAAACCAAACTGCAGGAATGTCTTAAAGACAAAAAGACCTGGATGACCTCTAATTTCCTGTTAGCTCTAAAAATCTTAGAAACATGGTATCTAACCAGATATTTATTGTGGATGGCATTACTGTTAGTTGGGCTCCGGTACCACTGTGAGGAATCTTGGAGTCATTTAGATCCTTCAGTCCGCCTATTAACCTTTAAAGCCTGAACCATAAAATAATTGCCAGAAAATTCAAATTTTTTGAAAATGGAGTGTTGCAGATGGCTGCCTGTCCCTGAGCCTGGTTCTGCTTGAGGTTTCTTCCTGTTAAAAGGGAGTTTTTCCTTTCTTACTGTCGCCAACTGCTTACTAATATGGGGTCATTTTATTGTTGGGGTGTTGTTGTGACTGTTGTTGTGATTTGGTGCTATATCAATAAAAATGAATTGGACTGAATTGAATTGAACCCTGAATTTTCGGCTCATTTTTGTAGTATAATTTGAATGATAATAATAATTATGTGTAGGCTTGGCCATAAGAAAACAAAAATAATGACAACAGAGGAAAATACAAAGTGCAGTGAGTCTATAATCAGACTGATGCTGCGAGTCATGGGTCTGGTTAGTAACACATCCCCAAAATCTTCAATTCCAAGTTCACTATATTTTTTCTATGATGCAGTAATGTAACCCAACACTGTATAAAGTAATCACAATACAGTTACTAATCAAGCAATAATGTTTTTCAATTGCCTCCTTTTTTAGTGGATTAAAAATGATCAAATAATCCTGCACTCTTGCTCAGCTGACTTCAGTTTGTGTGGTGGGAGGAAAAAAAAACAGCACCTCAATCTCACCCCAACCCTCTCCAGTCTGATCATTTCCTGATTACATTTACATTTACAACAATTGATTACACAGCAGTGGAGAGTAGACTTTATCACAGTAGATATCTCTCTGAAAGCGCTGTAACTAAGTTTAAGAATATAATCCACCCACTGTTATCATCTTCAATGCCCTGTACCAACATAGAGCAGAGCAGCTATCTGAACGTTACTCCAACAAAGGTCGATTATCTTGTTAATAATTTTACCTCCTCACTACGTACGACTCTAGATACTGTAGCTCCTGTGAAAACTAAGGCCTCGAATCAGAAGTACCTGACTCCGTGGTATAATTCTCAGACACGTAGCCTAAAGCAGATAACTCGTAAGCTGGAGAGGAAATGGCGTGTCACAAATTTAGAAGATCATCATTTAGCCTGGAGAAATAGTTTGTTGCTTTATAAGAAAGCCCTCCGTAAAGCCAGAACATCTTACTATTCGTCACTGATTGAAGAAA
>VVHJ01052757.1:0-13176 GCA_015107715.1 Tylochromis polylepis
CACGTTGCACCACAGACTGTCCAGGAGTTGGCGGATGCTTTAGTCCAGGTCTGGGAGGAGATCCCTCAGGAGACCATCCGCCACCTCATCAGGAGCATGCCCAGGCATTGTAGGGAGGTCATACAGGCACGTGGAGGCCACCCACCCACACACACACACACACACACACACACTACTGAGCCTCATTTTGACTTGTTTTAAGGACATTACATCAAAGTTGGATCAGCCTGTAGTGTGTTTTTCCACTTTAATTTTGAGTGTGACTCCAAATCCAGACCTCCATGGGTTGCTAAATTTGATTTCCATTGATAATTTTTGTGTGATTTTGTTGTCAGCACATTCAACGATGTAAAGAACAAAGTATTTAATAAGAATATTTCATTCATTCAGATCTGGGATGTCTTATTTTTGTGTTCCCTTCATTTTTTTTGAGCAGTGTATAAAAGTAATGTATTTTGGATCAGGAAGTTAAGTTTTCATAGACTGTATCTGTATAATCTTCATTACTGTCCAACATACTCAACATCTGGCCCAGTAATCGTTTTTTATTAAATGAGGGAGCAATTAGTGAAAACCCGGAAACATAAATGCATAACAAACACATATAATAAACATTTCCTTAGCAACCCTGACTCCAGTTCGAAATGTGACTGGAAATGAGCCAAGAAAATATTCACTCATTTCAGTGTAAAGTTCAAGCTGGTGTCGGAATGCACACAAGCTGAAAAGAAAAATCTGAGTGGCGTCCAAATTCAGATTAAAAGATACCTTTAAAAAAAATACCCCCCACACCCAGCACCAGTCACTGAGAACAAATAATGTGTTTTGTCTAAATATGAGTAACAGAATCTAGAAATTCTGAACTTTAGCCCAAGTACTCTCTAACCCTCAAACGTTTTACGGTAGTTTTGAGATTTAGTGGTTATAATTAGTGATATCAGCAGCACGCTTTGACGCTGGACCATTAACGGGAAATGTGCTTCATCTTTTTATGCAGAATTGTATGGATAGAAATACAGGACAAAGAGCCCCAGTGAGATCATTACTCATCACTGTGGAGAGACATACAGCATGGCCTTATCTGAGGGAAGATGCTATCATGTGACTGGTTCAACCCCCAGAGACTCCTACAGTATCATGCTTAAGCAAGCACAGTAAACCATTGTGATGCACAGTAAGAGGGTTACTTCTAAGGCCTCGTGCTCATTGTGTGTAGTTAAGGAGGTATGGTAAAATAGATGGTGACAGATGGAGGGTCAGACACTGGGATTGCAAGGACAACACTGGCTGGGGTTTTACCCACATGATGACAGAGCTGACACTGGAACATCGTCTGGCGTGCCCGAGATGTCTCTGTTTACTAGTCAGGGTTTCCACTCACTTAACTTTGTTGTAGATCTGTCAAAGGGTGAGGTGTCCACTTTAACAGCAGTCATTCACAATGCGGTGCTCTCATGTTTTCCAGACTCTGCTCCATTTTTCTTCTGTCATCGTCACTCCACAGTTATGCTAGTCATTTCAGTATACGGGGATTGAGAGAGATGAACAAATGAGACAAAAACTGACACATATACAAAAGTTAAAAAGAGCAACAGAGATGAAAAGCAGAGAGAACTATGCAATAAGGATGGAAGCAGCTAGATAGAGGGGAAAAATATTGCTAGTAGTTGCCTCTGAATAATTCATAGGTTCTTCACGATTGGAAAAACTGACTGCTTTTTATGATGTCATATTTCACTGCTAGTTTATACTCAGGATGCCTGTAAAAGCCCAGAGACTGAAGGTAGATATTGGAGATGTAGCTGTGATACTCTGATACAGTGTGCATGCTGTTTTCCCTCCCCAACCCAAACATACTGTAGCTCTCAGTTCATCTTCCATTAATTAGTGTCTACCCCACGTGTGTATTGACACTCTCTGTTTTGATACCTGAACCTTTGCAAATTAACTGTGCAATAAAAATTTGACTGAGCCGACCTTGGTGTTCCGAGATCCTAATGTTTTTGACTTTTTGTGTATGCTCTGTGTGAACACGTTCTCTCATGTCTCAGTGGCTGGTCAACCAAACACTTCAACATCCCTAAAAGCTCCAGTTGACTTGTCTCAAAGCCATTTCTCATGACAAAGAGTGTGCATTGAAACCACAGAGTGATTTGTGTGATAAAAGAGGGTCTTGGGTATTGAACTTGCATCCATCGCCACTTCAAAGACTCTCAGAATCCATAGAAGCGTTTGCTATTCTCTGTTGTGCAGGTGTGCTGCCTCCCACAGGCTCTGGAAGTCTCTGAAGCCACAGCTTTCTACAGAGATGCTATCTCTCCCAGATACAGACAACATGGTGGGGACTCAAACAATAGAAGGCATGTGGTCTCTGGAACTGTAGGAGGGTTGTGTGTTTGCAATCGGCACTAAAAATTGCAGGCAGATCCAATTGTTTGCAAGGGAATGTAATGTTTTGTTTTTAGCCAAGTTAAAATATGTGCAGTGTTTAGCTGAGTTTTTCTCCCAGCGTAATGTGACCCAGGTTTGCTCGTTTCATCCCACATTTCAAAAAGATGCAAATTACAGGGAAGGAAGACTCCCAATTTGCTTTTGCAGCTCTGGCGGTGCTGTGTCAGGATCAAACTGCACAGTATTTTGTGCTGTTGAGCACCAGCTGTCTAATATCATCTTTCTCATCGTGTTTTTTGTAGTTGATCTGAAACTAGGTGCTAGGGGGCCATACTTCTTTTGAGTCAGTGTGTTTCAAAGGCAGCTCCAATTGGCCAGTGTCATAAAACGTCACATCCTAACTTTTGTTGTTGTTGGGACAGAATTATAATGTCTCCCAGATGCTGCTTGTTGTAGCAACGTAACACCAAGATACCAATATAAAATAAAATAAATACAATACAATAAATAAAATAAGTAACCGTCAACCTTTGTCAGGCTGATATTGTATTGTCCAATTCCAGTGTTGCATATTGCGTATAAGCTGCAGTATTCCAAAATTCCTGTGCTCAAGCAAAATAGTGAAGGAATGTTTTATTGATGTCACCCTTATGGCTTCTGCCTCCAGGCAGGTCTAATCCAAATAATATGAACTCTGAATTGTTTTGCTTTTCTCCACAACAAACTGCCCTCATCTGCCACTCCATAGAGCAACATGCCCTGTCACATCCTGGCCCCAGTTTTGTTTTTTTTTATTTGAGCACAATGTGGCTTTTTAGAGGTACGTTCTCTTATCAAGGGTTTGTTGACATATTTTGTGCCTGGTAAAAACTAAAAAACTAAACATGGGTGTATTTGATGATTACCTCCAAGGGGAGACGGTGGCAGCATTTTGTGATAAATTCTCCACACATGAGGCACGTTAGATGTTAGGTCTTATCTCAGGAGAGCTTGGAGGAACGGAGGGAGAGTTTATCTGCTCGCTGAGTCTTTATCTCTACAGAATTTTCAGTTTGTTGGAGAGATACTGAGGGAGCGGATGATGGTTGTGGGGGCTTCTTGTCCTGCTTGTTGATTTCATACTCGCATGCTCTGTGGGACAGTTTCAGAGTGTTTCATGTTTGCTTGTTTTACACCGCAGCTCCACTGCTCTATTAGTGCACTGAAGCAGTTCAGCTAGCAAGTGCTAATGAGTTGTGTCACTGACCACACAACCTGGCAGCTCTGAACACAACACTGTGTGTGTACACATGGCTTCTGACCTCAAACGCACTCTCCATCTAGCAGCCGGGATTACACAGCATGCCACCATGCTGAATCTCTTTTAGTTAAATACTCAGCTATAGATGAAATATATTCCTCTCTTAAATAATCCAGACTGCCAAGATTTAAATGGTGTTCACACAAACTCTTATTTCAGCAGTTCCTGCCTCTCACAGACTCATTTGTACAACACACCCCAGTTGGTGCTTTAGCTGTCCAGCTCATGCATCTTTGCTTCTCCCTTTTGGCAGAAAATTCAAACATCTGTCACCCCCACCCCCCAAAACACTCCTCTGCCTTTCTGCCTTCCATTCCCTTATCCTTCTTATCGGCCGACCAGTTCTTTCTCCTTCATTTCTTAAATTTCCTTTCCTCTTCCTCATTGCCCCTCCTCTGCACCAGATGGGCTCCTCTCTTGCTTTCAGGATAATTTGTCTATGATGCATGGGGGCTTTGGGCTGACCACATGCCTCTGGATGTTGGGAAAGGCATCCATGTTGAGTAGGATTTTTTTTTTTTTTTTAATGAAGAGGTGAAAGAGAGGTTGCTGCTTCTGTTGTCTGTCAGCAAAATAGTTCAGAAGATGAGGAAAGAGAAGAAAGGCTCTCAGTGTTTCAAATTAAAGGAATAAATAAAATACTCTTAAATAATTAATAAAGACAGAAAGTCAAAGAAACATTTAGAAAACAACAAGAAAATGACAAAAACAACCACGGAAAGTTAGAACCAGCAGGATAAGCTGCCCTTATTAAAAGACAATTGAAACATCCCTGATCTTTAATAAGTCCATTACATTGTCCAGTTGATGGGTATTGTACCATCCTTGTCACGGCTTTTCTTCTTCCCAAAAGGATTAACTGCCAGAAGAAATTTCTTTAGTGTGATTAGATGTTCATATATGAATTTTTCACATGTCAGTGTTTTGAAGACTCATTTCCAAATGTATTGCAAAGAAAGCCTGCAGGGAATGGGACTAAAAAGATATGAGACCAGTATTTAGTATTATCCTTTGCTGTCACCCAGTGAAGCCAGGATATGTCTATCATCTCTGAGCAATTTTCCCTCTTATATTTTCTATTTCGAGAATTTCCAATTATGAATCACTTAATAGCTTTATCACATGTGGTGTTATAACTTTGTGTCACATCATGTAGGCGTCACTATTTTACAGGACAAATGTAAACCTGATGTTAAACCATGTGATTTTAATAGACACTTATTGTTTTTTTTAATCAGATATATTTTTCTTGAAAATTATATTTAAGAAAAAAGTCAAACAAATCTTCTTTGTGAAAAATGAGCTTCACGACAGCATTGTCTGTGATAAAAGATGAAGATGACTAACTCTGAATAACCTCAGTTAAAATATAATTAAGAAATCAAAATCCCCACACAAAATGTGTTTAGACAGAAAACACTGTGACACTCTGCTTTGTTGTAGTCTCAGAGTATCAAGCTTGAAAATTCAGTCTATGCAACCAGCATGCAGTGCCACAGAGGTGGAAAAGATTCTGCTCCCACTTCTAAAAATCTACTATAAGGCTACTGCGCCAACTCCGTGAGTGCAGTAGCCTTAAATGTTCACTTCTACCGGGTTTGGCTTTGTACCCTGGGGAGACTATCATAAATCAGCTTGGTAGGATGTTTCAGGCATGTTAACAGTAGCAAAGTATCCCATAAAACAAAGGAGAAAAACTATGACAAAATATTTTTGTCTGCACGCTCAATCCTGTGAAAATTGAAATATGGAAAATGGAGGGCTTAACATCAGTCTAGAAACCTTACTCACTGTCAATTTCACAGAGATCAGGTTCATTTCTGGCACATTTACAAAACTTCCCCTTTGGTATCAGCAAAGCTCGATATTGCGTGTTGGACAAGTTGACAAGTGTAGTGAAAAGTTATAGCACCAAAGTATCTGGCAGCGATCGCATAGGAGTACGCACTTAGTAGGCAAGTGCTAAAGATGAAATTTCAACTCTATATTTCTGTTTGGCACACCATATCTGACAGCATTCCCTCATTCCATTCCTTTCAGCAACACTTCCCACTGTAACAGATCTCCTCTTAGATATGATGTGGACATCTTTTCATCTTCTCAGGGTCCATCTGGGAAAGTTTAGGGTCCATGTGGAAACCATTGAAATGGGGACGGCAACTGATCAGAGAAAGATGTGCCCCTCTGGAGCTGCAGCACATGTTTGGATACCAGTCTCCTCAGTTGCTTTCTCTCACCCTCTTTAACATTCCTGTGCCCTATATCTCTATCTCTATCCTGTCTTTGTCTCTCTTCCTTCTTCCTTTCCTCTCTCCCCATCTCCTCTGTGCCTGGTAAAGTGATTGGTGAGGGAGCGGGATGGTAGAAATGAAAGTGGCCATGACGAAAGGCTGAGAGATCTGCTGTAACATTACATTGGACTCCCTAGTGTTTTTTTTTCCTTTCACCATTTTCCTCAACGCATGACTGTTTCCCTCCACGCAGCCATTATCACATTACTCCTCCCCAGTCACCTCTGCAACAGCCACTGATGTAGTTTCAGTTTATAGTTCAGACCGACCAAGACACTGCAACAATCGCTCACTCCTACTGTTTCCTAAACCTCCAACAAATTAGACTTTCATTGGAAACTAAGATTTCCAATACACCAATTTAAGATGAAAGGCTGAATTCTAACTTTTCAGCTTTGAATTAGTGTGTTTGACATATGCAACAAAGGCATCAGTGAAGTTGTGTGTACGCTGGATCTCATTAAGCATGCATTAATAAGACGTAATCCAAACAGACTGGCAGCACAGTGAGTCAGGAGAACTAAAACCCAAGCAAACACACCTACCTGCACATGAGCACTCACATAAACATACTAGATCCTTTGGTATATAAGACAATGGGAGGTTCAGCCAACGTATGGTAAGCAGGAGCTGTTTAATATTTGTGATTTCCATTAACACTCACATGAAGCATAGCCAGAAACTCAGTCACTATAAACATCACATCTCTCTTTTAACATCAGGATCTCATTCCCCTCACTACGGTGCTGTTTGCACAGCACTGCTATAGAATACCTCTGCATCCGTGTCCATTAGTCTCTGCTGTTATAACTGATATAGCTTTGTTTTGGGAAGATGGGCAAGAGATTGGGATGAGTATGATTATCTGGTTGTGAGATCTCAGGATAACAGAGAAGTGAAAAGATTTGCAGCAGATGTTTGTGTTTAAAATCTCTGACAGGGCCTCACAAAGGGTCAGATGGCACTCTACGGGAAAGCATGCTGTGTTTATGAATGTAATTTCTCTGATGTGTGCTAGCTGCAATGGACAGCTTCATCTTACAGTACCTCTTTTAGCCCAGGATCATGAGTTTTCTGCCCTTGTGCAAATAAGCCCATGTCATTGCACGTCGCATCAAATTAGGATTATTTGTGATGACTGTGCTGTCCTGACTGGTAGTAATTCGTTTATCCGTAACTGTATTTTCCCTCTCGTTTTGACACACACGGTACACAGATGAACACGTAAACAAATGCACATGTAAAAACAGACAAGCACACAGATCTCTGTTCTGAAGCAGGAAGGAAAACAAGTTGCCTCACATCCCCTTTCTCACCACTCATGCTCAAGGGTCTCATGGCTGGTCTTGGTCCTACACAGCTTCTTTGTCATCACAGAGATGAGGAGGGGTCTGATCTGGAGGAGGTGAAGCTGAGGAGGTTCTGCTCCTTGGGGGATGGGGCTCCAAGTGCTAGGAATGTTAATTGGGAAGATTGTTTTAATAAGGTTCTCATCTTTGCAGATGCTGGGAGAGGGTTAGCTGCTGGGGCCACACAGACAGGAGGGCAGCTCACAGTGCGATATTGTCAGAAAACATAACTGACACAATGTGAACTAAGCCGTGTTAGACACATAGTGGGATTTAGGCACTAGTGGATAAAGATATTTCATGGCTCTTGGCATGTTTACGCCTGCTTTTCTCGAAGTAAAGGGATTTACTATAATGAGCATTCTATGGTGACAAATGTGTGATCTGCATATCCTCACCAGTTGTGTGTTGTGTAAAATCCTATTACACTGTGAAGACTCAGACTAGTACAGTCTAGCTTGAGCACAGGGTAAGAAGGAAGAACAGCAGCAAGTGAAAACTATAAACGCAAAGAGAGAGAGAGAGAGAGAGAGAGAGAAAAGCGTTCATAAAGGATCAGTTCACCCAAGCAGCAAAATAACACATTTTCTCACTTACTTCAAGTAGTATCTCATTGTGCACATATCTGGTTTGAGATTTTGAGATCCATCTTTGAGATTTCTGCCTCTACCCATGAGTACAAAGTACTTGGTGCTCACAGTGCTAAAGAATTACATTTAAAAAATTTAAAAGCTTAATGTCTTTTCAGTGTCTTCTCCACAATAATAAATCTAGAGAATTTTTTTTTTTAGGATCTACAATCTGCAGCTTTTATAGAAAGCATTTGTTTAGTAGAAGTCACAGTAAGACTTACTAATTCAGAGAAATGACAAGCAGGGCTGCAATGTCTCTCTGTTGTGTTTTGAGAGGGAGAAAGAGCCAAAGAATGAGCGAGCACACAGTACAGGTGTACCTGCTTGTGTGGACGATAGAGTTACACCTGTTCTTTTTTTATCTGTGTGCAGAGAGCTACAGGCTCGGGGCTATACAGTGAGTGGTGAGAGCTAAGTTACACCAGTTCTCAGTTCCTCGTCTTCCTCTGGATGCAAAGCTCCACTTATAGACACGATTATGAATACAAAGTTGAAGCTTTACTCAGATGACGTACACTTAAAAGTAGAGCACAGTCCAGTGAGGCTGGACAAGTCACTAACCCACTAGTTAGATGTGCACAGAATTGCTGTAGTTGTCATTAAGTGATCTATTGTTAGAAGTGAAGGTAAATCTCTGCTCATACAGTGTATTCATTTACTTGTTTCTCCCATCTTTCCCCCTCATTATTATTATTTCACTGCATAGTGAAACTTCTAAACCGCTAAGAATGGAAAAAGCATGAATTCCACTGGAAGCAGCATAATGCTTTGTAAAAGTGTTTGGCTTTTTTTTTTAAAGCCTGATCAGTACTGATACTAATCTGAGTGCAATTATTACCCACAATATCTGCTGTTTCCACAACAGGTAACGGGCTCTCCCTGAGAATCCAAACAGCCTTGAAATTACTTTCATATGTAGACAGTGAGTGATCTGTCAGCTCACAAATCCACAAGAAGCTTGTCAATGTTTTTCAGTCATTAAATTAAAATGTGATAATCCTATACAGATGTTTATTGCACAGCTTGCATTGTGGCAGTGGGTGTTCTTATTTGGATTTTATGGGATTTGTATTTTTTCCCCCCTTTTTCACAACATTTTTGGACAGAGAGTCATTCTTGAGCTTTCTTTTTTTTTTTCTCTGACATTCCTGGCTTTGCTGCCCCGGCACTCGAAACACTCTTTATTTTAGTCCAACTCCTGCTCACCCAGCGCTCCAATCAAACAGGCACTGTTTATTGAACTATGAGGTGCCAAGTCACTCACTCACTCAGTCACTCACATAAACCTGCTTCCCTGCTGCCCTCTGTGCCTCTTGCCATGTTCGCCAAACGCCATCTCGCTCTCCAAGCCTGACGAGAAGACTTATGACCATTTAAACAAACACAGGCACTCAATGGCCTCTCTGTCTGTGCGACTGTGGGGCAGAATTTCCTTTATGTGGTGCATGTGTGCGCGCCTGTGTGTGAGCACATGTTTGTGTTCTTTATGTACAGACATAATTGCTGTTGGATACTGCTGCACACGAGGCCTACATGTGCATGTTAAAGTGTGTAGAGGGTGAGGTGCTGAGATTGAACCCTCTGCATTGGCAGCTTCGCTGGGCCAGAGCAAGCTCGGACAAGCCCTCTGGTGTGTCACCTAAGGGTTTGCAAAGCCATCTGCCCTGCCTGCCAGTGTCAGTTACTGAAATCACTTGGCCTAGTGTAATAAAAATGTCTTTGTCCAACATGCACACACACATCAGCTAGGCTGGCATATTTCCCTACACGGCTTGGTTTGTATTTATGTGTCTGTGTGTCACTCTCAACAAACTAGTTGTTGAGAAATCTTCCAGTAATGTTAAACCGCAATGATTCCCCCTTTGTATCTTGATACCAAAGACAAGTAAGACAAGCTGTGAATACATGTTGAGGGGCGTGCCTGAGTTTTCTTTATTTACAAAAGGACTCCCATACTTCATTGTTCAAGCTAGTTCTGTTTGTAGGAGTAATCGGGACATCCTGTCTCTGCTCCGTGACATGACATCACATTCTGTAGGATGACCTCATGATGTTCGGGGCGTGCAGGTGCAAACCCTAAAGGCCAGTGGGGTAATAGTCCTTCTGCTCTTGTTGACATATTTACGGGTGCGCATGCGATATCTTACGGTCAACCATGAGCTTAGGCTGTCAAGCATTTTTACCGATGTGACTCTGCAGATGTGACCTCATACTGAATGTCACGGTTGTCTGGGGAGCTTTGATTGTTTTCTATGTGATTTATAAACCCAGAATTTAAATATAAATGCGGAAGCTATGAATCATTTCTTTAAAGAACAAAACATTTACAAATGGAAACTCTGTGATGGCTTCATGGTGATGTCCGCTTTTTTTTTTTTTTAAACCTGTTTGTCAGTTTGTATTTTTGTATTTGGATATATGTTCATGAGTTGGAAGTTTGTATCTGCAATCATCTGTCCTAGACAGCATTATGTGCATGCTCAGTGTGGCTTGCCTGCTGTTGGACAGTTGGATAAGACTTTCTGCACGGTGGGCAAGGGGAAAAGGGCTCAGAGCAGAAGAATGACAGTCAGATGCAGAAAGAGAGGCATGTCTGCTGTGTCCAGTCTCTACTCTCTGGTGGTGGGGTCAGAGGGGAGCAAAGAAACAAGAAGGAGGCGGGAAGCAGTGATTCTCCAGAGTACACCAGGAGTCCTGTTATATCTTCACACCCACCAGCAAAAAAAAACAGATTTATACAGTGCAAGCAGAGACACACAGTATGCACGCCTTTGGCAAATTATCCACCTGCAACAGCCTTTGCACTAGAGTGCCATGGGTTAACACACCATAGCTATAAGCCTGTCTTTGATGTAAGCTGCTCAATGTGTGTGAGCCGAAAGAGAGGTAAGATAAGGGGGTCAAATACTGAGAGGGGAGAGAGAAATTTAAAGAAAAAGTGGGAGATGCATTGAGGGAGTGAATGAGAGGTGTCTGTATTGCAGGACAGAGCTGGAGGCAAGGTGAAGAGCATCAGTATGGAAGCATACAACAGAGCCACACTGTGATTAGGCCAAGTTTGTGCTTATGGCATAAACAACACTCATGATGGGGCAGAGGATTTATGTTGTATAGTCAGTAGAAATGGACTGGAGGGGAGCTCATCCACTGTAAGCTTTAGTTTAATGCACATAAATCTGTTATTTGACCAGAAAAGAGCAGATTTAGTGTTCTTTGACTACCGAGGATGTTTTTCTTTTTTACATGTAAACTATTATTTAATATTTCCGTGCTTTTATATATTATGTTTATATTTTGCATGTACAAAGACATTAACATCTCAATCATGTTGAATCATAGAGACACATTAATAGTAAATACTCCTGCAGAGCAAAATAATAAAAAACAATGCATTTCTGCTGCAGCTGAGGATTTAAGCAGTCACATATAACCAGGAACATCTGGGGCTGCTTAGCCATTTGATATTTTTCTTGGTGTTCGCTGCACTGCACATTCATCTCTGTCTAATATCCTCAGGTAGTATTTGATGATGTTTGGCCCCTGATAGCCCAACAGTGTTACAGCTTGTGAACTTGAACTACCTTCAGCAACATGGGATGGATAAAAAGGAAGCAGTCTTGCATTATACATTGAGCAGAGTCTCTTCTTCCTTTTGTTTCTACTTTTCTTCTTCCTCTCATTAATTCACTTTCTCCTCTCCTGTCATTCCCTCTGCTTCCGTTGTGGAGAGAGCCATGTCCATTCTGTTTTGAGGAAAAAGCCAAAGCCAAAGGCGAGACCCACGCTATGCTCTGTGTGGGATTGAGTGCGGGTGCCTTTTGATAAACCTTTAATTCCCTGGTGGGTCTGTTTTTTGTATCCCTCTAAAGATTTGTGAAGAGCTTGTTTTACTTGGTTTAATTTCCTCAGAGCAAAGCTCATCTGATCTTCCCACCCAGACTGGTGTGTGGCATTAAGTCTTCATTTTCATTAATGTTGGAAGGCAGCACGGGAATCTCATTTTAATTTGACATTTAAACATCTGTTTTCAATTTCCTGAGGAGAAGAGTGTGTGTGTTTATGTGTGCGTGTGTGTGCGTGTGTGTGTGTGTGTGTGTGTGTGGACAGGGGATAGCTTGTGGGGGTGATGAACCTGTTAGTTTTCAGAACTGAGTGCAGCCATCTCAGCTGACCTTTAAAGGAGGGTTTGAATGCAAGAAATGATGGCAGCTAATTGCATTAGCTTCAACACAGCTCCAATTTGCTACTGTAGACCTGGAGACAGATTTATTACACAGTACAATATAGCCCAGGAGATGTTTGCCGCTACAAGCTAAGACTCTGCTTTGATGAATGATTTTTTTTCCCCGTTTTTATGCACAGTCAGCTATTTGTCTTGTAGCAAGTCATGTCAGCCAGGTGAGGTAGATTATGTTTTGTTCTTCCACTCCTGAAAAGAGGAAATGCAGGGCAGAATGCATCCCTTTACCTTGACAAAGCGTATTGATATCTGTCCAGGTCCGGATATCCACTCTGTTCCATCCCATCATCAGCATATTTGTGCAAATCCAGGACGGACAAAGAGGCGTCTTCATGCTGGGACCTGTGACTTTGGCTCATTTCCACATATTAAGCTACAAACTGAAAATCTCTCTGTACACGCATACACTCTCTCTCTCTCTCTCTCTCTCACTCTCACACACACTCACACACACACACACTGAGTTTGGCCCCTCTGTTAATAGCCCAGGAAATATTATCTGCAAGGGGACAGCTGCAGGCTCACTAGAGAGACAGAATGGTAGAGTAGGCTCATTATCCCAAACACAGATACAGACTGCACCACACACACTTACAGGACAGCATATAGCATGAGAGCCTTGCATCACTTTTTCTTTTTTTTTTAATCCAATTCTGGGTCCCAAAACAGGAGCAGTAAGGGGCAAGCAGGGATATATGTGAATACAGGAAGGAGCAATGCTGGATCCCTTATTTACATGAGGTGGGGGGGGCAGGCAAAATGATTCTGCCACAGCCCCAGCCCCAGATCTGATGGGGCTTCTAGAGAAAGAGTTGGGGCTTTGTACCCCATCCAGATTTCGGTCTGTCTGTCGATCTCACAGACTGTCTGGCTGCCTCTGTCTCCCTCTTGCTCACTCCTCCTCAATCCCAGAGGATTTTGTTTTCCACTACGCAGATGTTCAGCGTTGTCTGCTGTGCTGCTCTCAGCTGTG
>VVHJ01052758.1:20494-55799 GCA_015107715.1 Tylochromis polylepis
AGAGAGGTGAGGGGCTGTACCAAGGTACACTATGGTTAGCATACCCAGTCCAAGTATTTAGTCATGTGATAATTCCATTTTATTGGGACAAATTCATTGCCCTGTTATATCCTGTATAAAAGAGTAGAGTTTCTTTGTTTAACTGTGTCTCACTTAGTCAACATAGTCCAGAGATATTTTAATGAAACTTCTCTACCAAATTCCTTTTCTAAGTTAACAACAGTTAAATGAATACATTTCAGTTATTTTGTTATGAATGACCGACTTTGTGATCCATTCATTTCTTTAACCAAAAGTCTTATTCAGGGTTGCACGAAGGCTGGAGCACATCCAGCTGTAACTGAGTGAGAGGCAGGGGTACACCCTGAGTACGTCACCAGTCTACCACGAGGAAATGGTTCACAATTCATTTGGAATCATGATTTAACTTAACAAGCGTATATTTGGATTGTCGGAAGCGGAGTACCTTGAGGAAATACTTGTAAGCACAAGCTGAACATGCAGACTCGACAGAGAAAGGCCTCAGGCATGTTTGAAACAAGAATTTTCTGCTGTTGTGAGGTAACGGTGCTAATCACTCCACCACAGTGCCGCTCTGCACTTTAAAATGACATGTTGACATGCTGACACTGATCGTTATATCCTGGAAGCAAGCCGATTTATAACCGTTAACTGAAATTGGACAAGTAAAGTTAAAATAACCCCAACCCCCTAAAGTTATTAGAGTTATTACTTTTAAGGACTTAAACCTTGCTCTCAGTCTCATTGACTATAATCAAGAGATGAGAGATTTTCCATTAAATGTAATTGTAGTTGGTCACATAACAGTGGGTCAAAGAATTGGTCATGTCAGAATAACATTATATTATCTCTATAACTGGAATTTTCCTTCTCATAAAAAAGATGACATTGCTCTTTCCACCCATTAAGCAAAACTTGCCGATTTATTCCAATTTGTCGAGGCGCAAAAAGTCCTGGATTAGGAAGCATGTATCATTATTTCTGTTGTTGTTATAGAGGACAGCATAACCATAGTGATTTTTTTTTTTTTATTTCATTTTTTTACAAGCATTTACAGCTATAAAAACAAGTAGCACTTTTTGGGAGCAGTGAGAGGAGAGGAATGCTTACCTGCCCTACCGACTGAAATCTAAGCAGATTAAGCTGAGGGCAATGTTTTCTCTGAAGGCGAGCTCCTGTTGCTTAAATCCAATTGAATCATTCATATTACATGTGCCTGTTTGCAAGAGAATGGTTTTGAGCATACACACTTACTTCAAGCATGGAATACAGCTGTATCATCTTTGGACAGGTAGTGACTGCCCTTCATTCTTTTATGTGCACATGAAGCATTTTCTTCAAAGCGAATTTGAAGTGACTGGGCATGATGGTGTCATCTGAATCTGTGAGACAGTAATCCAGATGGCAGACAGGACCTGACCCTGCAGGAGGAGATTAAGGCACTTAACAGGAATGCAGGGTGAGGGTGGCAAGTGACGTTTCGCAGTGAAACAGCTGAATTTGCAAAGATTTACGCCGTGATTTTCTGCAGTAAAAAGAGAGGAAAGGGACTATTGACCTCATCTGTATGAAGCGCTGACCGTGCACTTTTCATGACAAAGCCTTGTGACTGATATTTAATCACACGCTTCCTCAAACATTAGAGTAAACTGCAGATAGAAGTCTTTAGTCTGTGTATAATTAAATATATTACTATCTATGTTGTACAGTAGGGAAAGAAGGTTTTTAATGAAGGATCTCTCTGTGGTGAGGCGAGTGGGAGTAACTGAGCTGAGGAGGGCTGCTTGAAGAACAGACAAACAGGCAGGGAGAAGGGAAGGGAAGGTGGGGGAGACTGTTGCAATCCTAAAGACAGCGGCCAGCCTGTCGAGAAGGGAGGAGCCTAAAGGTCTTGGCTTATCATACTTCCTCCTGATGTCTCCGTTCAGCTGCTGCAATTCAGAGTCTATCTAAAGGGAGGACAGCCCAGGGCGGGGAGGGCTTTTTAGGGGAGACAAGGGAAGGGGAGGCATAGAGATTTTTGGGAAGGGCTTGTTGTGAATGGGTTTGGCAGACCTCCTTAGTTAGTAGGCGTTCTAATCACTCGGGAAGAAACAACAATAGAGTCTGCGTGCTTGAGAAAATTCCCATCTGTCTGTGGCTGGGCTGAGGCATACTGATGTCATGAGTGCATTTATGTGGCCGAGAGAGAGAGAGAGAGAGAGAGAGAAGAGAAAAATGACAGGATAATAAAAAAAAAGGGTAGGAGAATGAGGGAGGGGAAGAGATGTGGGCCGCTGAGCTGTGAGCAGAGCTGAAATGCCATTGTTACTGTGCGCTGCTCTGTGTTGCAAAGAGGGACAGCTGCCGCTGAGGCCTGCTTGCTCATGTGAGGCAGAGAGCCCAGCTCACCGTGAATTTTTCCCCATCTCCCCTCAGACAGAGAGACAGGTGGTTCCTGAACTCAGCCTGCTAAGAGTCAAGAGAAGGAACCAGAAGGAATTTGGGGAGTGGCATTTTAAAGCTTCCTCTTCCCTCTCCTTTCTCTCAAAGAAAAGGGGCCTAGTTATATTTTTAAGGCATCAGCTGAAAGACAATGTGTTGTTTGGTGAGACACATTATAGTGATGCAACAAGGAAACTGATAGTACGCTCAAGTAGAGTGAATCCTTCTTTTGTCCGGCCTGTGTGTATTGTTTTAAACTGCAATGAGCAGGATGTTTTTATACTCATAAACTGATCAAGAATTTTTTTAAAAATATTATACATTTTCAGTTACTCAGAATATGACATTTTACATTAGTGATGGTGTACTGCATTCACACGTGGCAGTGACTCCTTGGTTATTTCACCTTTTACATGTTTTGAACTGTAATCAGGTTCAAAATGACGGTTCAAGGTCAACTGTCAGGTTTCCCCGACTCAGACGTTCACTTTGATTAATAGCACCATAGCAGAATTAACCTTCTCATGCAAGTATCAGATAGCTGTTTTTAAGCTTTCTTGAGCATTAATGAAGCTATCGAGTATCCTAACTGTTCATTAAATGATCCTATATAAGAAGAACATATCTTGCTAGTGTTACAAAGAAAATTGAAAGAAAAAGCAAAATGAGAACGTCTTTTTTTTTTTTTCTCAAACAATAAATTAATTACCTTTGAGTTTTTTTCCCCTGTAATTTGACATCTCATTAGTCTTCATGCAACTGACTTTGTCAGGGGATAAATTCAGTTAATCTGTAATGAATTTTTTGAGCTTTAATTCAAGAAGTACAATGCAGTGTCGAGGTTAGTAGCGGATGGTGCATTACAGAAAATTTTAAGGAGCCTAGAGTGTCAGAGTTACCTGACTGAAGGTGTTTTGCAGGACAGGAACTATAGAGGAAAAACCTGAAAACAATAAGGCTCTTTATAGTTTCAGCCAAACCAAATGACAAAACACACCAGTCCTCCCGCTGGAATTTTAATATCATATGAGTCACTCACTTTTGTAAGCGGTGTTTATTGACCAGCTTGTCTGTGTTTTTGGACTCTGTGTAATCCTTTATGTGCTTATGGTACACTATGACAGATGTACAGCACAACATTGGCATGCTAAGTTAATCCCTGCTTGACCCAGTGGTATAATTTCATGTAACAGCAACTCTGCCATCTGAACTGCAAGCCAGCAGGCATCTACTCATCTAGGATTCATATTAAATAACAAAAGTGACGCAGTGCACAGAAAAATATCGCCAGGAGTAAAACATAGGATGTATGTAAGCCATTTCTATTAGTATCGTGTTTCTGTAGGCTTATACTGTGTATAACTTCTAACACTGTTGCTGACAGCATAATTGTCTCCACCAAGAGTTCTACCCTGCGGTTTTAATCGCGTGTATAAATTTCTTTCCACTGTGTGAACTCAATTGGGGTTTTCACTTATAAAGTTAAACAGCCTCTGGTGAAGGAACTCATACTTCCGACATAGTTTGATAAGCGAGACCATAAATTGCTGACGGATACAGGATTTAGTTGAGGTTTTATTGTGGTAGCGGGACTATGAGTCATTTCTTCCTTTGCTCAAGCGAGTACACCCTGTTCACCCTGCCTGACTGTTTCCTCAAGGCTTTCTTGACCTTTCTTCTCTGTCTTTCACCCTGTTTGCACAGGTTAAGTGTTCCCAGTGTCCCCTTTGAATGTCTGTCATTATGGCGAAGCGTGAGACCGGCAGCACCAGCCCTGTGGTGAGGCAGATAGACAAGCAGTTCCTGGTCTGCAGCATCTGTTTGGACCATTATCACAACCCAAAGGTGCTGCCCTGCCTGCACACCTTCTGTGAGAAGTAAGCTATGAATCACTTGGCTTTACAAGGTGATCGACAAAAGGAGATCAAAATGACAGTAAAGAGATAAGCAGACATAAAACATTAGAAGCAAAATGAAAAGATGAGTCAGCGTTTGGCTATTATAGGACACAGTGTGCTAGATTTTAGTGTACTTTAATGTCTTTTTTAGCAACTTCTAAATTTGGTATTACAGTTCCTCGCTTAAGCAAGCTATTCTGTCATCATTGTGGCTTCTGCATGACATAAGTCACCAGCTACTCTAAGCTTGGCCACAAGAAAAGCAGACGGCCTTTTTTGAGGGCACAGCTTTGGTAATAGCAAATACTGGTTTCCACAGCTGCGTTGCTACAGGAGTACTGTTTTTAAATTGTTGTGCTCAGTAACCACTCAAATCACATAGTCCAGTCTTCTAATCAGGTCTGACCCTGAAACTGGTGCTTGACTGCAGCTTTATTCCTCTAACTGATTTCTTTAACATCTTATCTGATTGTAGATGTCTACAGAACTACATCCCTCCCCAGTCTTTGACACTATCCTGCCCAGTATGCAGACAGACTTCTATCTTGCCAGAGAAGGGCGTGGCAGCCTTGCAGAACAACTTCTTCATCACAAACCTGATGGAGGTGTTACAACGAGACCCAGAGTGCAGCCAGCCTGAGGCAGGCAATGTTCTTGAGTCAGCCAACGCAGCTACAACATGTCAGCCCCTTTCTTGTCCTAATCATGAGGGCAAGGTAAGCTTAAAAAGAAAAAAATGCTGATCAAAAATAGGTGAGAGCTATCAGACCACATCTGCATATTCATTACCAGGCTGCCGACTGTTATTAGATTAAAAAGAAATGCCTTATTGTATATACATTTGAACTTCTGAGTAACCCCCTCAGAAATGTGACTTTACTTGCCTCAACTGCACCATCTGCAGGTGATGGAGTTTTACTGCGAGTCATGTGAAACAGCCATGTGTCTGGAGTGTACGGAAGGAGAACACAGGGAACATGTGACAGTGCCTCTAAGGGATGTGCTCGAACAGCATAAATCAGCTCTTAAAGGTCAGCTGGACACTGTGCGCAACAGGTACGATTTTCACTGCTTTAACCCATAATCAATTATGTGATCGCTTTTGGAAGACATTAGTAATATTGGACGTATAAAAGTATAAAGAGCTATGATCTGTGTTTATTTTTTGCTCTGGCAGACTACCTCAGCTGACAGCTGCCATTGACCTTGTGAATGAGATCTCCAAGCAACTTACAGAAAGGAAAAATGACTCTGTGACAGAAATCAGTAATACCTTTGATGAGCTGGAGAAGGCCCTACACCAACGCAAGACTGCTCTCATTACTGAGGTGGAAAACATCTGCAGCACCAAGCAGAAGGTCAGTGATCTTATTCATTTTAAATTTGATGCATTAAAAAGCAATCATAGTGTTTCACATTTTTGTACTAGCTCTGCTGACTGACTCCATCTCCTTAGGTGCTTCAAGCTCAGCTTACCTCTTTGCTTCAGGGCAGAGAGAACATTCAGAGTAGCTGTAACTTCACAGAGCATGCCCTGAGCCATGGGAGCGCCACTGAAGTCCTTCTGGTCCAGAAACAAATGGGTGAGAGGGTGAGTGCTCTGGCAAGACACAGCTTTCCCGAGCATCCTCATGAAAACGGACATCTGGAATGCCAGGTGGAGACGGATGGATTGAGGCGCTCCATTCAGAACCTAGGAGTCCTGATCACAACAGGGGCTGTAGGCCATACCAGTGTTGCCACCGGTGAAGGTCTGCGACACGCACTAGTTGGCCAACACACCACTATCACGGTCACCACTAAAGACAAAGACGGAGAACTGGTGAAGACTGGTAATGCGGTTCTTAGGGCAGAGATTATCTCTGCGGATGGGGTGTGTACTGAAGCTGAGGTGGCGGACAACAAGAACGGCACCTACGAGGTTGGATACACCCTCCGCTCTGAGGGAGAATTCACCTTCTCTTTGCTGCTATATGAACAGCCTGTGAGGGGGAGTCCTTTCCGTTTGCGTGCTGTCAAACCGTCAGATGTCCTGCAGTCACCAGACGACGTGAAGAGACGAGTGAAGTCCCCAAGCGGAGGAGGAGGTCATGTTCGCCAGAAGGCCGTGCGCAGGCCTTCCAGCATGTATAGCTCCACCAAGAAAAAGGAAAATCCAATAGAGGACGAGTTGATATATAGAGTTGGTGAGTGAATAACCGTTATTCTGGATATTAATCATACTGTTGACTGAGCTACTTGATATGTTCTCTAGAGCATACACTCTTCCATCCATGAATATTTTTATGCATCTGATGATGCTTTTAATTTACTTTTAGTGGCACAAAATGATGACTTATCCTAAGTTTTCATATATGCATAGTGTTAAAAACATTGTGATGATTTGTTGATTTGACAGGAACAAGAGGGAGAGATAAAGGAGAATTCACCAACCTTCAAGGCATCTCAGCCTCCAGTAATGGTCGGATTGTGGTAGCAGATAGCAACAACCAGTGCATACAGGTCAGTGGCTAACCTTCTATTCAGCTTCAAAGAATCTCTTTTTTGAATTATGTATAATTTATTTTTTTATTCTTTTTTTAAATTCTTTTTCTTTTTATAGGTTTTCTCTAACGACGGCCAGTTTAAGATGAGGTTTGGGGTAAGAGGTCGTTCACCAGGCCAACTGCAGCGCCCCACAGGAGTCACAGTAGACATGAACGGGGACATAATAGTAGCTGACTATGACAACAGATGGATTAGCATCTTCTCCTCGGATGGCAAGTTCAAGGTTGGCAATTCCAGTCAGTAAAAGAAATATATATTTGTTTGTTTGTTTTTAAACATTCTCCAATTTTAAAGTGAAACTAAATTATAAAACAAAACCATAACTTTGTCTGTAACAGAATAAGATTGGTGCTGGAAGATTAATGGGCCCCAAAGGTGTGGCTGTGGACAAGAATGGACACATTATCACGGTTGATAATAAGGCCTGCTGTGTCTTCATCTTCCAGTCAAATGGGAAGTTAGTGACAAAGTTTGGAGCCAGAGGAACATCAGACAGACACTTTGCAGGTACTGAGTCATGTTAAATCAATAAATGTGATATTTATTATATATATGATCACTTTATTAACAATGTCTCTTACAGAAAACGACAGAGATGAGCACTTAATCAAGTTTCATGTATCAGGGCATGTGGTTGGGCCAGATTTACAAAACTGATTTATGTTTCTTCACAGGAAAGTTGATTTGAACAGTGCTAGTGATCAGCATGTCTCTATGCAACCTTAATTTGTTTTAACTAATGAATGCATGTATAGCTACTTGCTTAATTAGAGACATTAACACACAGTTAATGTATTGGTTGTTGCACTGATTGTCTTAATTATAAATTATACACCCTGTCATCATAGCACAGCAGGAGTCCACAATTCATGATGTACACTACTGCATGCAACGTTTTGATGATCATCCTTCCCTGTTGTTCAGATGTCAGGGGGGGGGGGACTAATTTGCATGCTTTGCTGGAATCCCTCATTGATGCCGCTCCAGTTGTACAGCAATATTTAAGTTGAACTCACCCGTTCTTTCACTTTCATTTCTCACTTGGAACTTTTCTTTTCTTTTAGAGAAAAGTGGTGCAAACATTGCACTGGAAACAAAGATTAGTAAATCTGGCCCTGTTTTCAGTAAGTAATATATTCACTGTGAATGTGAGCTAAGAAAATGAATCTTTGTTCTTTTTTACATGTTGGTGCTTCAGCCCTGTCATGTCTCAGCTCTGAGAGTTTCTCTGTGATCACTTGGTGTCTTGTTTTTGATGTCCAGAAATAGTATGCCGCTTCATCTCATACACTGTAAAGGGACGGATGACTCATCTTTGCTGTTCCCCTCCCTGTCTCCTCTGCTTTCAGGTCCTCACTTTGTGGCTGTAAATAACAAAAATGAGATTGTGGTAACAGACTTCCACAACCATTCAGTGAAGGTATGGCTTGTTGCAAGTATGTAGTGAACATTATGTTTGAAAACCTGGGACCTCTTCCAGAAAGTGTGTTCAGTAAAATCTGAGTTGATTAGCTCTGAGATCAGCAAGTCTGAGTTTTCGGTTCCAGAGCAGCCGATCAGAGTTAGTTCAGTCAAACCTAAATATGCTAACCCTGAGTTAAGGGTGTACCTGAGTAGAAAAAGAAAACCATCATCAGTGGAGCTCCAGTACCAGAATTCACCATGGCAACGGGTAAATAAAGAGCAGATCCTCCATTTTAATCCAGTAAATGAAAAATATGAGCGTACGTCAGTGCTGACCATGGTATTTATCTCAAATGGGAGGGCAGGAAAGGGTAATTTTAATCAGGCTGGTCTGCTCTGTCATCATCATAGGCAGACTAAAGTAGTTTTTTTTTTTCTTTTTTTTTAACTCTCTGCAGCCATCATCATCACAACTTGAATTTTCACTAGATAAATCTGTAATCCTAATTTTCAATTAGATTTTCAAATCTAATTATTCAGCCATAACCCAAAAAGGATAAAATATAAGTGAAAGAAACAAAAGATAACAGACAGAGATTACTCATGGACCTGTGATATTAATTACCCAGATAGCAGATCCGCCCTCAGGGCATTTCTTTAATTAAATAAAAGCCGTTTTTCCTACAGGTGATGACCATTTCATTGTCTGAATGGTTATTTAGTAAAAACTGAGTCTGTGTAAAAAGCTTAATTAAATTCTCTGTATGAAAAATTGTTTCTGAGATTACTGGATAAAAATGTTTACTGAGATTTACAGAAAAACCCTTCTTTAATGTTCCCAGTTTAACCATTTCTAATCTGATCTAATTTCAGCCTTCACTGATGGATGATGGCTTTCTTACAGCCATAGCAGCAATGTTTGGATGTTACTGTTAATAGTAAAAGTTTAGTAATAGTTTCTAATATAACTGAAAAAATGCAGGACAGCTTTCCAAGTCTTTAATGAATGTCGTTTTTTTTCAGTAAATGCAAATAAGTTTAAATGTCTGAGCTTTTTAAAAAAAAAAAAAAATTTCATTGTAGTTTTGGAGGAAGAGGTGTCTTAAATAAAGAATTCAGCTCATGTCGAGAGAAATTAAACTGTTGAACCGATCCAGATGGATGAGCTGGGAAATGACTTGAGCCAAGCTGAATCTGGGTCTGATCCTTATCCATTTTGGATCGGTCCCACCATGCAAGTGGACTCCAATCTGGACACAGTTTGCTGATCTGTTACAGAGCATATGAATTTCAGACACTGTGCCTTTCCAAATGTTGACAGCATTTAATGACTGAAACTCAGGACACAGGCTGTCTGTAGCTGTATTTAAAAACTCATTTTAGTTCAGTTTTAAAGTCTTAAAATAAAATAATTTCAGCCTCTTCTTCACTCAAACGTTCGCATCCTCTCCAAGATCCAACTGTGACAGACATTTTTCCACAGTGTGACCAATTACAGTGTGGGGAAAATGGCTGACAGTCTGACAGCTGCATTACTGTCTAGAGTCCCAGAGATAGAAAGATGGAGACTATAGACTTTAGTGTGACGTGATTAAAAGTCTGAGTTGTAATTGTTGTCTCCATCCTTACATGTTGACAATTGAATGATCATCTTTTTAAGCTCAGAGTTGAAGTCGACTCTCTTTCTGAAGCATAAAACCCAGACTTTTTCTTAATTCAGGTTTAACAAAGTCAGGGTTGTTTGCTAACTCTCTTCCTACAATAGGGTTGAAGTCACTTTAAGATACCAAAACTGAAGCAAACCTCTCCGATAGCCTCTTTATTTTGCATGGTTTTCACAGGTTTTTTTAAAATCTTAAAATAGTGCTTGGCATTCTGATGAATGGGTTGCACACCTGTTCCTCCCCATTGTTTTCAGCAGTGCGCTTGGAACAAAATTAGAAAGTGATTTTAAAATCAGTTAGTTTCAACAGAACAAGGAAAGGTAGACTCAACCAAATATCACACAATCACAAACCAAACGCTGCTGTGCCTCTCTAGCTGTGAGGATTTGACTTGTCTTTATGTGACAGCATCATTCACCCATTTTCTTTTATGTTTAATCTGCCTTGACAGGTGTACAATGCAGATGGGGAGTTCTTGTTTAAATTTGGCTCACACGGAGAGGGGAACGGCCAATTTAATGCTCCAACGGGTGTGGCTGTGGATGCCAATGGAAATATCATTGTTGCTGATTGGGGAAACAGTCGGATCCAGGTTAGTTTGAGGAAATGAGGGAATGAATAATTGGAACTGCATTACACTTGCAGTAGCCTGTCAGTCACTCATCTAATCTGTCCTTCAATTCTCTACACCCATCCAGGTGTTTGACAGCTCAGGGTCTTTCCTTTCCTACATCAACACATCAGCAGACCCGCTTTATGGCCCCCAGGGCTTGGCTCTCACATCTGATGGCCACGTGGCGGTGGCAGACTCTGGGAACCACTGCTTCAAGGTCTACCGTTACCTACAGTAGATACCCGAGATAGCCATCTTAAACACCGCAAGCACTGACGACACAACCAATGTATTCCACAAGGTGCAATGATTTTCCAGTACAGCCTTTTGCGTGTCGACTCACCTTATCTTTATGATGTGAATTGACCATAGACAGCATAAAAGGTGGACGTCGCTACCGTGACATCAGCCATCTCAAATGAGATGGATGATCGACTTGAGATGAGCATTTTCACCATCACCATCCTGGTTTCAAAATACCAGATGTGATGAGGAGGGGTGGATCTGACTGTAAAACTGCTTGCTCATTGGCTAATGACTTGTCAGTTACGAATCGTTAGCCAATGATAGGGATAATCATACCAAAAACATTCACCATAATCATACCACACTAATCATACTGCAGATGATTGATCCTTTTTGAACCACTGTATGACCAAGATATACAAAATAGACTTAATTTTTTTATTCAGTATTTCTCAAAATAAGTGACTAAGGCCCTAAAGTCATGAGGGAAGGGTTTACAGAGGTCAAGACAGAAAGCCATTTTCCCATAAACCTCTATAGGGCCGAAGTCTATTTGCAGCTACATCTATTGCCATCTGGTGGCCTTGAGATAGAACGCTCATTTAAGCCGCTGCTTGCACTGGCTTCGTTTTTGCTAACCCGGAAACTACGTCCATGTTTTATCCTGTCTGTGAAACTGACGGTTAATTTTAAAAATGAGTGATGTAGCGTACCTCGGAACAAGCAACGACTTGAAGCTATGGACTGGTTTTTGAAAATCTGCAAATACTGATGTGGATGGTATTATTAAGCAACACTTTCTGTGAGAGCTGACAGGGTAGGAGATAGTTGGAACTATTTAATCAGCCATAACTCGTCCAGATGCATGAAACTTTACTTTATCTTGATACCTAGACGACAACACAGTGCACCCATTAGTTGCTTTCTCATGAACTAATTAATGCTTACAGTGAAATGAACAGCGCTATGCTTCTCCAGCAATGAAATGTAAAACTTCTCATTTACTGACATCTCACATAAGTGTCACCACCATCTGTGCATTGATTTGCTGTATGTACTGTATATACATGAATGTATATTGTGTATATTAGATCACTCCCTATGTATGTGCTATGATTTTTTTTTTTTTTTTTGAAACACTCAGCCTTGTGGCAGTCCAGATTACAGGAGTCAAGAATTCCCAGATTTTAAACATGTGTATGGCAGCTGTTAAAGAGTGTGCTTTCAAACATACCCAGCACATGCTTAAATGAAGAATTGTCATATTTATTGCTATTGTAAGCAGCACAATGATCGTTTTTGTTATTATCTGTTATCTTGAAGGGGAAAAACAATGTAAAATGCTAATTTATTTGATTTTATACTAGCTCAGCATTTGAAAATTATTTTTCTAAATATTTTTTTTTTCTTTCAAGCTTCACACTTTCTCCCTTTCCGCAAATTAACCCCCTTAAAGCAGAATTCAGTATCCACCCGCATCTGGGAAATGTAGATCAGTGTTTGTGCACTTGGGCAGCTCTTTTCCAAAGCTACAACCCTATCTGGTTTTTATTTACATTAACAACAAGAAATATCTTTATTTAGGTTTCTGTTTTTAGGATTTTGGGTTCATAGAAGCACTGGCTTGCCTTTAACAATTCAATAGCATTTTTTCAAGTGCTACCACCTGGCCAGAAATAATACATATATCTCAGGAAATCCATCCAAATTTCACAATATCAGTGGAAGAATAATACATTTATTTTATTTTATTTTTTTTTATTTCATGAACTCAATGACATAATAATGAGACGGGCACATTGGGAGCTTTGCGAGAAAACTGTTGATTTGTGCAAATTTAATCTGAATCCAAGGTCATAACTTATTGGGACGGAAGATGAATTCTGTTTTATTGTGTTTGTTGCTTTGTGGTTTTCATATTAGAAACTGTTACAGATGTATTACCAGAAATGACCATTTATGAGAGGACACTGACTAGCAAGCACATTCACGCTTAAAAGTACACTATCTGTGATACTGTTCTAAGCTTTCTGTCAAATCTGAGTCTCTGCCTGGCTTACATCATGCCATGACTCTAAATGAAGGACTCTTTTGTTCATTCTATGTAATGTCATACAAAAACATGGTGCCACAACGGAAGAAAGACCGGGTGCAGCCAAGACAGGCTCCCAGTCTGACTTAATTAATCACAGTACTATGCTCAACACCTAGACACTTCCATAATCTTTCAGTGTGGAGCTTTTCTGAGCTGCAGGATATGACTCAAATTCTAAGTCAGCTTAGGAAGCTGTGGTTTTCATGCACCTTGACTTGTTGCCAAACAGGAGCAAAGACATGCTCATCTTTTTGAGATGTGTCTAAAGTATTTTACCCAACCCAGTCTTGTTTTCTCTATGAATATGCACTGGTAATAAAAGCACATGATTTACTGAGCTGTTGTGCATGTGTGTGACTAACATTTATGTTTGATTTGCGCTGCAGGGAATTTTTTTTTTCTCCCCCACCATTTAAATAAAACCAAATCGGTTAACCGTAGTGACAACGAAATTGTAATTTACACAGGCACTGGGGACAAACATCTTAGGCTACAGTGGGTACAAATTTAAATTTCACTGACTTCTGAAGACAGTGCTTTTCTCAGATATTTCTACATTTATACGCATTTCATGAAACCATTAAATTCGATGCTATTTTCTTGAAAAATTATTTATTTGCAGACCATGTTGTCTTCCTGGTCTATGTTATAAATACTTACAGCACATACAGTATGCATCTTTTAACAATAACTGTTCCCAAAACATCCAAATGGTATATTTATATGTAATACATATGTGTATATACATAGATACATAAAAAGCTCCAAATGCACTCAGCGTATTATAGTAAAAGAAGCATAGTACATTGATGCAGTGTCAAACCTAGATTAGCAAGCAGAATGTGCACTGAAAAACAAAAAAATCATACTGTGGATAAACATTTCATCAAGGTATTTTATCACAGGTTGCATAGAACTGTTTTCAAATTCAAAATAATAGTAAAGCCAATAAACCTGACATTTATAAAGTGATCATGAAGTTGATGTTTATTATAGGATACACAGTAGTATGAGGTAATCAGATTTTATGGCAACATGGATAAAGTTTTTAGAGCGTTTCTTCTTTCAATGCAAACATGACACAAACTGTTAATATCTACGGCAATATCACAATGATAAGCAAGTCATACCGTTTGAGAAACAAAGATTTGAATCAAAATCAAAGGAAGATAAAGATTGATTTGTGTCAACAGAACAATAATTGGAAAATAAATATATTAAAAAAAAATCAAGAGAGAATTTCTGACGATAAAGGTGATGATTGCAGATTAAACATTTCATTCCCTTTAAGTGAAATAAAGCGTTTAAAAAAAGCACAGTCAACACGTAGCCCTGTTGAGAAAGGGATTTAGCAAGCTCTACAAAGTTACAGTAGGCAACACTTACAGTAGGATTTAAGAGTACCAGTTGTGAATGTAGTTCCTGTTAGAAATAGTGGATGTGAAACCATTACTATACTACACTGTACACTGCAGACCAGTTATCCTGAAAGCTGCTGTAACACCACAGGATCCTTTCAGAGAACTGTTTAAGTTCCCCTATCTGATTCAGTGCCATGTGTTAACTAAGAGAAGAACAATAACCATTAGATAAATACAGCTTTCATGGGATATACTGTAAAATACAAACATGTGGAAGTACAGCAGATCAGACACATTTGCCACAAGCCAGTTTAAATCAGCACTGAGACTTTTTTAAAATCCTAAAGTACAAAAATTAATTGCATGCAAGAACGTAAGCACAAGAAAATAATATTCACTTAGATGATTTTCAATTGAAAGTTTTACTGAACACGCAGGACAAACATTTTACATCATAAAACCGTAAAGTCCTGTGACTTCTTAGGCACACACAGAATCTAATCATTCTCTGTAAAAACAGACAGGTTTTCCCAGTGAAAGCGTACTGTGGACAGTGTCAGCAAATGCAAAATATCTGGCCTCTCAAGACCTACTCAGAAAAACACCAAATGCCATTTAAGGTAAGAGGCATCTTCTGTAGCACCTTTGGAAACTTATTAACACCTTTTTGGATCAAGTGGCATCAAAGGCCAATCAATAAGTGACAACTTGACCAGTGCCTTAAAACAGCTACTAACACTGTCCATCTCCTAGTGTCCAGACCACTCTCCAGCATGGGGAGTGATGCAATATTTCAAGTAGATTTCTGAATAGAATCAAAGCTCTTGTAGTTTGTGTTGTTTCACACGCAATCTTCAGTTTACTTTATGTAAATGTGAGGCACTTGCAACATAAAATAACTTTCTCAATCTTCAGTCTGCCAGTTAGACCTCTGAGCTGTCACTGACATTTTGTGTCATCATGGGCTCTGCGCTGCTGGAGTTCCTGGGCACTTCTTTCTTCTCTTGCTTGGACCGAACTAGTAACACCACCACAATGATGACAAGAACGGTGAGTAGCAGCCCCACAAAGATACCAATCATCAAAACCAGGCTGTCATCACCGTCCCTCTCTTTGAGCTCACGAGGGATGTTTCCTTTGGTAAAGATCTCCCTATCTGGGCTCGTCCTCTGTTGGCCACTGCGGTCCATGGCGATGTGCAGGATGTTGGTGCCACGATTGTTACTCACACCAATGTCCTCTACTATATCTAGGACATCATTAGCTGATCTTCTGAGGCGATGTTGACTCTTGGGATGCAAATCAGTGTGCTGACTCATCACGTGATACTCCAGGCTTCTCTTCCCTATGCCACGGTTAGCATTGTCCCGAGACCGGACAGTGTAGATGGTGTGTATGTACCACTCTCTTCCTGCAGCCACCTAAAAAGAGATACAGATATTATTTTAATGTCCATCCATCCATCCATCCATGTGTCTCAAATTAACCAGATAAAGAAAAGGACACAATTGATAAAGTGGTTTTTGCCACCCCCATCTTTTAGTGGAAGGCTAAAAGACAAGTATATCTATTCTCAGAGGTCCTTAACTGCCAGCTTTATTAAACTGTACCCATTACAGTCAGATCTAACAGTTCTGTGCAGAGAATAGTACACATGTGCTATGAAACCTTAATTTTTGGGGGGCATTTTCTTGTAAGGAACAACTTTAGTTTTATTTTGTGATTAAAACAGAGCTAAACCTTACAGTCCAGTCCAGTCACTGCATAAACTGAATAGAAAAGCACAAAACTTGTTTAACCATTGGAAAATGCCTTGCCAGTTTGCAGACTTAATGATACTGACTTTTCCTTGTTAACATGCCAAGAAACATAGATTTCTTGACCAAAAGCAGCAATTGGACATGGTGAAAAGTGGGGAGTGTGAGTCATACCAAAAATACATAACTCTGGTATCATAACTTCTATGAAAGTCAGCCTAAGGAGCTTTTCATGAGGGCATGGACAGTGTCTGGCCATTAAGTCTTTTTCTCTATCAGCTTGTTAGGGATAAAATGTCAGCGGAATAAAAACCCATTAGTCTAGTGCTATTAGTCTGTGATCTCTACAGAGTGGGATACCATGCTCACACCATAAAGGCAGGTTAAGCTAGCTCTAAATCGTTTCAGTGTAATGTATCCTCTGGAATGACTCATAGGTTTGTGATTTTAGATCATGTGAAAGATTTACAAGTATGTATTCCATTTGTTTTTACTGACCTGGAAGAGAGCTGTAGAATCCATTCGGAAACCATCTGAACCAGGTTGTCTCACCAGTGCTAAAGCACCGGGGTCATCCGCTGCCAGGAAGGCATTAAAAGGTACATCACCAAATACCCGAGCCTGGGTCTCTGGCTGGGCCTTGTCCTGAAGTCAAAAAACGACACAGGAAACGATGAAATCTGAATAGACCCAGAGTACACATGACATTATAAGAATTTTTTGTTGTTGTTGTTGCTTACAATGATCTTGAATCTGTAAAGCAGTGACGGAGCATCAGCCAGACAGCCAAACTCAAAATTGCTCGGGTTATATTTAGGGACGTATCCATCTGCTCCAGTGCACAGGAACACTTTCTCTATGTTACAAATAAAGGAGCTGCCCAAGTTCTGTACTGGATCCACCATCACTCGGCCATAAACTGTATCCCCTGATAAAAAAAAGAAATAAAGATACCATCATGAGTAAAACAAGAGTCATTACAAGCATAAATTTGATGGTTTAATGAAAAGTTAGTGAAAGTAAACTATTATGCCTGCAGATACAGTTCTCTCAAATGACTGTACTTTGCTCAGCTACTATAATGAGAAAAACCACTAAAAGCCCAGCTAAAACCACTCTCACTCTCTACACTCACTCAGACAGCAGCTTCAAGGACTTTTAAGCATTTTAAGACCTTGTTGATGGAAACAAAATGCAGGCATTCTCATAATTAGCCTGTTTAGGAAAAAGATGTGGAAGTAGTCAAAATGGCACTTCATGAAGCCCTCATTTTCCTTTCATTTTGTCTTGTTGAGTCAGTAAATAATGGGGGACATTTCTGCTAAATCAACAGAACCATTCATCACGCAGGGATTTCTTTTTGATCTGTAGAATGGAGAGAAGTCCATGCAGCTGAGCAATGAAAACATTCATAGCCATATTTCAAGCTTGGGACTTATTTATTTCATTCCTTTGTTGTTTCTTTTTTTTTCTTTTTTTTTACTTTTTCACATTTTAAAATATTTTTCTTTTTCTTTAAAGATTTTCAAGGGTAATTAGCATTTTATAAATGTTATAGTATTACCCTCTGAGAAAGCGGTGTCACTCTCCTGTCCAAAGCCCATGGAGCCGTCTGAGAGCCAGAGTGTCCGTTTAGAAAGTAAGATCATCTGTGTGTTTAGACTGAACTCAGCAGCCACTGGATCACTAACCTAAAAAGACACAGAAGACAGAAAACAACAAACATATTTAGACGTAAATTTTGTGAACAATCTGTTACCACGTTCTCACATAATGTACATTTATTTGTAATTGCAAAAATTGACAATATTCTCATTTTTATAGTTTCGATATTTAACTAGCAAATGTGAAGATTTGATGGGTCTTAAATAAATTCACAGGATACTTTGTTAGATAGACCCTACCAGTGCCAGGTTGGACTCCCTTTTGCCTTCAGAGCTGCCTTAATTTTTCATGGCATTGATTCAACAAAGTGCTGGAAACATTCCTCAGAGATTTCTGATCCATAATGACATGATAGCATCACATAGTTGCTGCAGATTTATCAGCTACACATCCATGATGTGAATCTCCAGGTTCAGCACATCCTAAAGGTGCTTTATTGGACTGAGATATGTTGACTGTGGAGTCCATTTAAATAAAGTGAACTGTTGTCATGTTTGAGATGATTCAAGCTTTGTGACATGTTGTGTTATCCTGCTGACAGCAGCTATTAGAAGATGGCTACACTGTGGTCATAAAGGCTGTCGTGCTCATTTGGCGTGCCAAGAAAATTTCCCCTATTACACTACCACCACCAGCCTGAACTGCTGGTACAAGACAAGATCAGTCAGTGCTTTCATGATGTTTATGCCAAATTCTGACCCTACCATCCTTATATTGCAGGAAACGTCGAGACTCATCAGTCCAGGCAACATTTTCCCAACCCTCTATTGTGCAATTTTGGTGAGTCTTTGTGATTTGTAGCCTTGGTTTCCTGTTCTTAGCTGACAGGAGTAGCACCTGGTGTGGTTTTCTGCTGCTGTAGCTCATCTGCTAACAGGTTTGATGTGTTTTTGTGTTCAGAGATTAGTGGTTCTTTGAGTTACTGCTGCACTTCCCATTCGTTTGAAGCAGTCTGGTCATTCTCCTCTGACCTCTGACACCCAGAGAACTGCTGCTAACTGGACATTTTCTCTTTTTTGGACCACGCTCTGTAAATCCAGGAGATGGTTGTGTGGGGAAATCCCAGTAGATTAACAATTTAACAGCCCATCTGACACCAACAAACACCATGTTTAGAGTCACTTAGATCACCTTTCTTCCCTATTCTAACGTTAAATTTTGAGTTTCAGAAGGTCATCTTGACCATGTCTACGTGCATTGAGTTGCTGCCATACGATTGGATAGATATTTGGATCAGATATTTCTATTAATGCAGTTGACTGCAGTCGAACAGGTATACCTAATGAAGTGGCTGAAGTCTTTTGATATTGTGAGTAAAATTGTGATCGTAGTGCACTATAGGAACAGTGTGTGGACCAAAATGAGAAGGTTGATCAAAGACTTAAGAGAGAAGTGTTGTCATTTATGTGTACTTAATTAGATAGGGAGGACAGTTAAAGAATAACAGAGTCAGAAATTTACACGAGTAAGTGAATAAGATCCAAGCGACATGGCTTACATAAGTAATGTAATGAGTAATGAGAAAACAGTGTAATGATTGGTGTTTAAAAATAGATTTTACTTTTTATAAAATCTACATAAAGAAATATCTACATCCAAATATGGAGACTCTACAGGGGATCGAAAAGGACAAGTTCTCTGTATGTAGTCCACTTTTAGCCCTATTGACCAATCACTCTTGAGCACTGTTGGATTTATAAGCAGGTAAACAGTACATGTGGAGAGCAGAGGAGGGATTGTATTTCCTGAAATTCAATCTCCAAAACATGTGATGGTGATTAAGTTTTATTTGCTTTTTAAAAAAAATTTATCTGCATTTGCAAACAATGGCCACTGAATTTAATCCAGAAACTGCAAAGAAGAAATCTTCCACTGGCACCATACTACCAAATACAATATGCCACTTAATTAACACATTTTAAAAAAATAATTAGGGGTTTTGTAATAGTTTTTCATTGCTCTCACAGTAGTTGTAATGTTTACCACTCAAACAGTGTAGCCACTAAACACAAATAAATTTCATTCTGAAATAAGTGGTTAAATCTGATGCAGGCATAACTTGTTAGACAAGGTGGAATTACCTGCTGAAAGCGGATATCCAGGTCGAAGGTGAGAGGCTCCCTGGGATTGCAGACAGGGGGGACTGTGTACTCCAGGCTGGCAGGGGATGTACAGGGGATGAGCTTCACTGTGTACATGCCAGAGTAGTCACGCACCTGAGTCGAAAAATTAGATTCAGTGAGAATAAAGTGTAAGAAAAATAAACAAATGCTGCTTTTTGAAATGCAAACTGTCTCCTCACAGCAAAATCAGAGATGAATATCCACTGCTGGATAGGCTGGCTGTAAGTTGGCTCAGTCCTCACAAGGCTAAGGTTAAAGGTTAAACCAGGGTGGTCCGGACACATAACCATGGAGGTGAGTGGTGAAGCTGTTGGGGAAAAAAGACATCAGTTTTCAAAAGCAAACATAAAACAACCTTATTGATAATTGGATGGTTAATATCATTAATTAAAAATAAGTCACAGGTAAAAGCTGCAAAGCTGTGGTTACCCTTTTTTACACTAAACATATTCTGGAATCTGTTTTTTTCAAACTTTTGAAACACGTTATGACATGCAGCATTACATTTAAACTACATATCATATAACTGATGTGGTATACCTGGATGTGAAAACACAAATAGGCCTCTGAATCGAGCTTCTGTGCGGAAGTTGACAACTAGTTGTCCTTGACTATTTATACGCATACTGGTTGGGTAAAGGGCACCTGCAAAGATAGTACAGACTACTTTAGGTTGCATACTTCATTAATTTACAGGACCTTATATTGTAAAAATGCCATTAAAGTATTGTGTTAAATCTTTATTGCAAACTGCAGCTCAAATCTTGCCTTGTAGTTCAGCCTCTGGCGGGCTACCGATTCCATCTCTCCATAAGATGGCAGTGTCGTACACAAATGTGAGCCTCAGCTCCGACTGTAAGTCAAAGTGCTGCCATCCTCCCGCTCCCACGGGGGAGTGAAAGACATATGACACATGTAACGGGACTCGTAGGGTCACAAAGGACTGGACCAGATTAAGCACCTGCAGTGAAAAGCAACATGACGCGACAGAGTAAGATTAAATTTAAACTTCAAAGGAGAACCTGGTCTTGTTCCTGAGGTTCAAAGACATGACAACATCATGAATACAGTGCACATAGAATAGCTCACAAAGAAAATGAGGGACAATATTCTGCCATTGTGGCTGTTTTAAGTTATATTCTGAAAAAGGCTTCATGTTATTGAAGTCAATAATACACATATAGTATGTGTGTGTGCTGTGTGCTCCGCAGCACAACCTAAAGCACACTTTACAGGGAAATCTGACACCATTAAGTCCAGTTTAGGATCTATAGCAGTAAGATATAACTGTATTCTTTATAGTGTACATTGTTCTCAACTGCCAGCTGCATTTTTATGCAGTTTTATAACTGTTATGTGGCTACAATAATATGCTACATATGTTATACTGCTGCTGGAGATACTGACTCACTGGAAACATTCCTTCTCTAAAAGAGCTGTCTTAAAATGGTCAAAGTGGTGAAAGTGGGAGCAGTCTCTGGTATCTGCACTTTCCTCTGGCCTGTGAGCGGTACCTGCCTGCACTGGCTCTGTGTTCATGTGGAGACGTGCCTACGCCTCTGGGCATTTAGAGCTCAGGCAAACGATTTGCAGAATGGCCTTCTGACACAACCTGCTGGGCTTTAATAGATTCCTGTGGCCCTGTTAGGCTGGGCACTAAGCCCTGCACTGTGACATGACAGTGGCCCCAGCCTGCACAGAGTTGTCTCCAATCAGCCAGCCTGCCCACTTAGAAGAGCACTTGGGTCACAGGGCAGCCATAAACAAACACTCTTCCTTTTTCCATTGATGCTCAAAGTGAACTTGTGAGGCACTTTTACACTCATACACGGTATAAGTCCTCTATATAAATGTATACCAGTGAAAAAAATCATCATTAATCTTTTTTGATAACTTATTTATTGTTATTTTTAAAAAATAATATCTCTGATAAATGTGGTCACTAATCAATAAAGAAATATGCACACAAGTCTATGTTACTGGCAGCAGACTGCTTACTTGCAAAGACGTGTTTATTCTGCTACGTTCACTTTTAGATCTCATAACTTCAGGCAACAAAGTTCCACTTGTTGAGAAAGGCTGTTATCGCCTGGGTGATGCCCTTGTTATTGAATAAACCCGGAGCTATGTAAAATGAGTATCTCCCATTATAATAGCAAACCAATATACAATTTTACATATCCTCAGAGCCAAAATATATTTGCAAGTGCTGTAGGGCATGAATTAATAACCGTCAGCATGGATTGTAGAGGAGGTTTTCACCATGATGTGCCCCCTGTATGCTTCCAAACCATTTTTTATCAATATTCTACTTTAATTAACTGAACTTAAATTAAGAATATGTTGCCTAGGTGAAAACAAATGTTGATATCTATATCTATCTCTAGAGATAGATATAGATTTCAATATTTGTATCTAGATAGATAGATAGATAGATAGATAGATAGATAGATAGATAGATAGATAGATAGATAGATAGATAGATAGATAGATAGATAGATAGATGGAGGACCTGAGCTTGAAGGATAGACCGCCCACAGGGGCGAGAGGGGAATTTTTAGTAGGCAAATGGACAAGGCTTGTTTTAGCCACGGGTTCAAAGGTGAGCCAGACCTCCAAGGTAGGACTGCTTACCTGTCCGTCAGTTCCGATGGTGCCTCCACAGTCAGTGAGCAGCTCAGACATGTCATAGTAGCTTGTGAATTCCCACAAACAAGCCTCCAAGTTAAGGTTTCTGTAGAATCGTAGTGTACTGGATCCCCTGAGGGAAGTGCTGTATTGGTAAGGCGCAGTCTCGCCGATTACTTCTGGATTTTTGGTGGCTTCAGAGAGGAAGCCATAGCGAGTCTTAACCTCAGTGTAGTCCAGCAAGTTGGAGCAGCGATGGTGCCCAACACGGGTACCGTCGGGGCTAAGCGTCAGCTCAAAGTTTGACAGAGGCCGTGTAGATACTACAGGCAACATACCTACAGGGACACACACATACACACATAACAGTTGGACAGCAGACACATTAATAACTGAACTTAAGTAGCTTCTTATTAAAAGAATATGGTTGATCAGTGACATGAATGATGTTTCAAAACAACATTCTGTCTCTGCATGATTTCCTATTAATCTTAATTTTTAGTCGGGAATTGTTTACCATCAATGTGAGGCATGGTGACAGTTAGTTTGATAAGGTTGGGGTGGTCTGTGTCTTCTGCTCCACTGTATCGCAGCTTAGCAGAGAAGGGCTCGGCCCCCACTGTGCCTGCAACACGGGGCTGGCACATCCCTGCAACCATGATGTACACAAACCAACATCAAATATTCTATTTCTCTCATAAACCATTCAAATTTTTGTCATGGTAAGCTCTTTTTATGAAAGATAGTGAATGTGCAAAGTTAGTGAATGGACTAAACTCACCCTCGTCCATGCTGATGGACACTATGGGGCTAGTGAGTTCTAGACCTTCATCTCCATTAGAGTTCACAGCTCTTGCTGTACACTGAACCCTAGAACCAGCCTGGAAATAGACTGAATCCAGAGTTATGATTTTAGACGAGGTGAAGAAGGTGTTGAAGTCAACTTCCCTCATCGGGCTGGTAACGCCGTCTGGACCAGTGGGGGCGCTGACGAGCCAACGATAACGAGTTAGGGTGTTGTTGATGTTCTCGCTCACACAGATGGAGCCTGTTTTGTCATAGTCTGGGTACTTAGGATTACAGGCCTGGAAGAGGGAAAAGAAACTGTGCATTTCATTGAAATTCACCCCCCAAAAAAGCTACAGCAAAATTATTTCTTTATGCTAGTGAGGAGCCCTGAAGGTAGCTGGTAATAAACAAAGTGTGCACATCTGTTAACTACTACCTCATTAAGAGATTTCATTTGGACTTGTGAGACACAAAGCTTTGTTAAATTAACCATTAGCAGAGAAAATGACAGCAATTATCTATTTATCTTAGTATCAGTTAGGACATACAGTGACACAAATGACTGGGTATCCGGCCACAGGCAGAGAGCCCCTGGTTCCATCAGTGTCATCGTAATGCAGCAAAGACACCACTCTGGGCACTGAGGGGAATGTCACATCTGCCATGCTGTTGGTCTCCTCAATATAAATTATGGCTTTACTCATCTGCTGATTGACAATAAGAGCAATTAAGACAGGTTCTTAAAGGGGAACAAATTACTGACTGCAAAGTGATAATATGGTAATTAGACGCTTTAAAGGTAAATACTAATTTAGTTTGGCTTTCACCTTTGTCTCTGCCACCATGTTCTCATCAGGCTTCAGGTGCACGGTGAACGCCTCCCTCATTTCTCTGACACCATCATATAAAATCTCCACCTCCACAAAATGGTCTCTGTCACCCTGTTTGAAAACAATTTCTGCAGAGAGAAAGGAGAGACACTTGACAAATATATTTTCGAGCAAATTTCAAAATTGTGCTAGAGGGATAAAAGTGCCTGGCAGTATTATTTACCCTCAGATATGGGATGGTAGTCCTCCCCAGAGGTAGCAGATCCATCTTTGGTGTGAACTCGGACAACAGAGACCTTGGATGTGTCTCCAGCACGCAGCACTGGGATCCTTACTACAGACACTTGGCCACTTTCCTTGGGCTCAGTCACGCTGAATTTGGTCTCTCCAAAACTAATAATTGCCTCTGAAAAAGCATGAAATATTGACAGTAAAGTATAACTGTGACATTTCCACATGCCATATATTACAGTCACAGTGGGCACAACCTTCGTGATCTGTTATAAAACACTGTTGTAAATCTAATCTAACTTTAAATGTGTTATAATCATATCAAAACTCTTTACACTGTGTCTTTAGCCAAAAAAAGGATTCTTACTGTCTCCATCATCTTTTATCTTGATGAGTGTTTCATTTTGCTCTCCAATGGATGCACCAAATGGAGAGTCACTCTTAGGGCTTCCCAAAACAAGACGGAGCTCTTCCTCTTCCTCATGTTCAGTGTCATCAACCAAAACCAGTAAACACGGTTTTTCAATTTCTCCTGTGCAAAAAAAATAAAGTACAAAGGAGTAATTATATTTCAAAATTGAATGTTCCAATTTAATTCAATTTTATTTATATAGCACAAGGTGCTTTCTAATAATATAGGCAGGTAAAAAAATACACACGCACGCACACACAAACACATACCATGTAAGAGGACATGTGCAAAGTTTTACTACACAACCTGGTAAGAAGGTGATGATAGAAGCGTCTGTGTTAGGCCTCTCATTGAAGTCCATCATGACCTGTGCTGTTCCCTGTCTGCTGTAACAGCGTACTGTGGACTTGTAACTGATATCACCACTACGGTATACAGTGGCTGAGATCTGCCCCAAGTTCTCATTGCCCACATACGTAGCTTCACGGAACTGCACCTTTGGCACTAAATCCAAAAGTCAAAATCAGAAATAATGTATAAACATAAGTGTGGCCATGTTAACAAGGTCTCATTGCATCCCATATTTTCACTCACAGTCAGAAACTGAGTCGTTGATGATGATAGCAGTCTTGCTTGGCTCCCCAAGGATCCCATTCATTGGCATCCGTAGTACCAGTTCAAACTTCTCTGGCCCTTCCAACACTGGCTGACCCAGATCATCCAGGATTGTCACACGAAATGTCTGCATGGTGACCCCTGGTGCAAAGTCTAGATTCCTGCTGATCCCCACGTAATCCACACCAGCTGCCCCACAACACAATATAGGTCAGACATGTTTCATATGACATAGTGTTTATACAATGTAGTGCAGATAGCAAAAACCAACTACAATACATTATCTTTTTTTTTCTGGCAACATTTCCATGTTCATAATGTATTTGTGAATCTCAGGCTGCAAGCAAGCTGAAAAGTTCTATACTTCATGCTAGCAAAATGCCTGTTTCTATTTCGTTTCATAGGCATGAACAGCTGGAATTTGTTGTGATATTAAGGCAGCACTGCTAGAATATGGACATCTCCCTGAGTGCTGACAGGTTATTCATCTGCTATTCTGTGGAGAGTCTGAGTATTGAGACCTCAAACTTTGCCCTCAGGCTTTTTTCATGTACTTATGACCCACTTATGTGTGTAAGTGTGAATTTCTACCATGCTGCATATGATTAGATTCTAGTTATTTTTGCAGTTACAAAGCAAGCAGGAGTAGAGATGTTAGGAATCTGTGCAAAGAAGAGAAGACTGCCTGGGGGAACCAGATAATAGAAGCTATATGGCAGACTTGAAGGGATAGCAACCAGTCTTACAGTCCAAAGCGGTTAGGAACAAGCAGAACAATAAGCATGCATTCCTGAAGCTCTATTCTCAGTCAGACTGTCATTATCCTCACAACAATGTGTAGATCCAGTGCTTATAAGACATGGTCCGAACAGAAAAGCCCTAGCTCCCCTTCCCCCACCTTTAACCAGTGTTTACATTCCTCTAGGCCATCCACTCAACATATTCAGTGTTGAAATCTGTTTGCACAGTTGAGCTCAAAACGACTATCAATGTGACATCTTAAATCTTTTGTTTTCTGTGATTTACATGTATCTAAGCATAAACTAGACAAAGCTGTTAGAGAAGGCGACCAACAGATACCTTCAGCTGAGACCGGATCTGTCTTTCTGGAGCGCACTGTGACAGTTCCTCCTTTGGAAAGATCAGTCCCTGTCCTCCACACCCGCACCTCCACGTAGCCATCACTCTCATCCACGTGGTAGTCTGTGTTGCCAAAGTAGAAGACGGGCTCTGGAAATGAGAAAAACACATGAGGAAAAGCACGTGGGAGAATACGGACCATAATAACCTTCAACCTGAGTCACAACAAGACATCTGAATGTCTGGTGTAATTGCTGAGTTGAATCGTTTAATAGGTAGCATAACCTGTAAAATTATCTTTGATTACAGGAGATTTTAAAGGAACATTTCCATTGAATAAGCAGCAGGTAGCAAACACACTAATTGTAGACTTTAAATAGCGCTTTCTAACTTCCTGGCATGATGTTTTGGTGGTATTTGTGACAAGTATCCAAAGGGAAAAAAAGAAACTTGAAGGCTGGTTTTGTCCTGGTGGAGCTCACTTTGATAGCGATGGGTCTGAGAGTCAGACAGGAGGCCTGACAGAAGGTCTGGGGGGTTGTAAAGCTCCATACGCCAGCCCAGGCCTGCCTGACTGCAATTAGTGTTTCTATGAGCTGAGATTCCACTGCAGCCAAACTCACCCACTATTATTCTATTTAACTGTTTCAGAACCCGTGTCCTCTCAGTGATGTCAGGCATGTCATGCTGCTTGTGAAACGGTTGTATAAGGGCTTGGACTTTGGTGGACATTCTCCTAAGAAGATGCTGTAAGAATTTTGGGGGGATTAATACAGATTGCTGTATTACACTGTATTGCTGTATGACACTCCCTGTAGTATTGAACATACTGATAACGAATGAACCAAAAGTTTTAAATTTGGATTCATCACTCCATAAGACCTTTTGCCACTGATTTTCAGTCCAGCTTTTGTTTAGTTTGGTATATCTCAGCCTTTTCTCCCTGTTTCCTTTCCTTTCTTGTTACTTCTTCTTTTTTACCCCCCATTTGTCCAGTTTCCTCATTGTTTTTAAGGACACACTGCACAGCATGTCAAGACATGCAAAGTTTTCAGCTAATAGCTCTTTGGAAATCATCATGTTGGTGCAAAAATAATATTTTATTGCTGTCAAATGCCTGTGCAGACTGTTTTTGCATAAAGGTGCTAGTGACAAAGTACCTAAAAATACACTTTAATGATGTAAATAGTTTCTTTTCTAAGCTGTCTGTTATGTATAGATACAACACTGGTACATCCCTGGAGTTAGTTGCCATTTTTGATGTTTGAATGCCACCTCCATGTATGGACTGCAAAAATCTCTGCATCCAAACAAAAGTGCATTGTCCGCCCTGCAGATCTGGCCAGTTAGATTACTACCTGGGTAGTCCACCTGAGAAACTAATTTATCAGTGGTCTCCAAGTGGGGATAGCAGCAGAGATTAAGAAAAGCTGTGTTTTCTAGGAAGAGACTAGAGGAGGTGGTTTAACAAACAAAAAACATTCCTCTGAAAATGGTCAGGTCCAAGGACTGGACTGAAAATGAGTGAAAAAGCAGCTGATGTCCAAAGAAAACTTTCAAAGAGCTTCAGAACTATTGATCAAGACCACTTTAAGAGATTCACAAAAGTCTGGTTCCTTGGAAGCAAAATACAAAGAAATGAGAGGTGGCTCAAGATTTCTGCACAGCACTGTAGTTAATATCACTAATGAGAGCCACAACTGAGCAGTAAAAACCTTGGGCTTTTGAAAGCTACTGTGACCAAATAATGAATAAATTAAGTGAATGGCAGTGGCCATGGGCAGAGTTGTGGTTTCCATGACAATACACCTACAAAAAGGTACTTAGCTGTTTCTCATCACACAGTATGGCGAATATGTGGAATGGAGCGATAAACACAATGAAAAAAGAAAAAATCCTAAACAAATCCACACTGTTATGTATTATGATTATGTTATCTAGTGAAACCAAAACACAAGACCAAGGAAACAGAGAATTACTGACAGAGATTAACTGTCAATAGTGCTGCCAGGCTCAATTACGGATCAGGGAAAAAGTGTTTATTATTTTACACCACATTATACTTCTAAGTAATCTGACTCTTAGAAGATCTTGAATATTTTGATGCAGTCTGCCTTGGCAGCAAGAGCTCGATATTAGCAAGAAAAGACAAGTTCAAAAAAGGAACACGTCTTTTAAGCAAAGCCTAGGGTTTCATGGTTCTTAGAGAAACCATCTCTGTGATTGAAGTAATATTATTCCTAAGTGTAAGCAAAGGACATATGACTTTTATGTTTTAATCTGTTCTGAGAGCATGACCAAGACAAAGAGTGGTGCATCAAGAGTCTTGCAGCTGCCAGAATTTCTACCCACAGAGAGAACAAACAAAGATGGTTTTGGCTGCCTGCAGTGGGACCCCAACTGGAAGAGTAATCAGATCTGCTAACCTGAGGTTAGCAGCCAGCAACTCAGGCCCTGTTGTACTAGCCCAGTAATCAGATAAGGTTTGTGCAGCAGACAAACACTGAGCTTCAAAGAACTACGGCTCATTAAATGAAAGGTAAGCCACCATATCCTAGACTCATGAGCAGTAGCCTCCTGTACCTCAAAGCACATCTAAGATTACATGGATGTTAGTGGTGATGATGCACATTTAGACGTATTTATTATGCAAAATCATGTAAATTGTTGAAATCCTATATTTTTTTTAAACAAAGGAACAAACTTTAAATGTGGATTAAAAAGAAAAAACCACAGGGCTTCTTCTTTTGAAATTAAACATGAAAATGTAGATCAGAAATAAGAAGACCTTTTATATAATCATTAGGCTAGTCCCATTAATGTGTAATATGCCGGAAATACACTAGCAAACAAAGAAATATCCTTACTGTTGCATATGAGTGAACATAGCATAAAAGAAGAAGCACAAGGAGAGACACAGACATCCCTAAGGAGACTGTTGCGCTCCCACTGACTGCTTGATTTCACTTGAACTTTGCATGACATTCCCACAGCGTTAAGTGGCTTGTCTAATGGTGAGATTCAATTGAGCCCTGGTAAATGCACTTCTGCCCACTGTGTGCTAGACAAATCTCTCTGCAGCAGAAAATGCATACAAAATCAGCTCCATATTCAATACAGGAAAATCAAAAACTTTAACAACGGCTGGCAGCAACACACGCTTGAAAATTCAAAGCAAGGTCTAGATTGAGCCACTTAAGGCCGACGACTGAAGTCAGCACTTCTCTGCTTAAGTGCTTTAAGACATCTGTTTATATCAGAATGAACGGGAATCCAGGTGAGACATAATGACAGGGTTTGAGAGGTCTTCCTCAATTCATCCCCATCCGGGATGTACAGCACATGCACTGGACCCGCCCATCTTTCAAACAGGTCATAATCATACCTTCAGAACCGGTGCGAAATTTACAGGCCAAGTGACACGAGATGATAAACACACCAGTCAAGTCTTGCTGTACAAGCATTCTCATGTCTTTCACTCCCAACCACCAAAATATTTTCCCGGATGCAAAGTCAATATCAAACAGCAATTACCGCTGCAAGAAAGGACAAGTTTCTCTGAACCATCACAGGAAAAGCCAGAGTGGAGTCTGTAAGGATGTGGCCGTTTATGTGCAGATGGTCTGCTGCTGGGAAAATAGCAGGTATTCTATGGTTTGCAGATGTTCCTGTTACTGCAGAATATCTGGACAGCTTGAAAACCTTAATCCCTTTCAGTGCTAATAATCTACATGATTTAAATGTATCCAGGAAAAGTTGTAGTCATATTTATTTATTCTAATTTATTGCTACAATCTAGCTTATTGTTAAATATATCTCCTTTCCAACCAGAATATTCATTTATTTTACTAATTAGCACACTTTCACCCACAGAGCCAGTAAGAGTAAGAGAAAACCACCAGACTAGCATAGAAATATGAAAAATTTTAAAACTCCAGAGACCACCTGGGGAGACTTTAAGTGATGGATCAGTCAAATTTCCTTCAAAAGCAGAAATATCAGTTTCTGTGCCGTCTGAGAGTCTGGTGGTATTCTCTTACTTTTATTCCCTCTCTGTGGGTGAAGGTGCGCTAATTAGTAAAATGAATATTTTGGTTGGAAAGAAAACATGTCTTCTCTCAGTGCCACAGGTCTTTAACAATAAGCTGACATTTAACAATAAGCATAGAGCTGAAAGGGATTTTTCCAGTTTTTTTATGACAGGGCAGTAGCTCTGTAGTGTGTATTTTTTTTTGCATCCGTGTGTACATTTCTGTTGATGAGAAGAGAACAGAAAAGGATTGTGAAAAGCTTTGCATTTAGATCTCAGTATAAGTAATAGAAACCACCTGGCCCTTCCTGAGCACATGCAGGCACGATTTCATGTTAATTACCACGCTGCCTTTTAAATTTCTATAGAGCGCGTCAGTTTGTACCTTCTCTTGTTGTATACCATTTCCTTCATTGTTATGTTCTGCTGTCTTCTTTTGGCTTCAGTTTGCTAGTACAGTCTGTCCTCACTTGTTATTAGGACATGTTGGCTTCTGTTTAGCTTTTTAATTTTGCTGCTCCTCAGTAATTGTTTCATTTTTATGAGTGATGTTTGTTGTTGTATTTCCACCTCCAGCCTGACAGTTTAATTGTTTCTGAAAGGGAGCCCAATGCCATTTGCACAGTACATGCATGGTATATGGAATATACATTTCTGTGCCATCTCTGGATGTGTGCTAATTAGTAAAATGAATGTTTTGGTGAGAAAGAAAACACGTCTTCTCTCTGTGCCACAGGTCTTTAAACCTAGTTATTATTGCAGTAAACTTCACCTCATTTAGGCGTAAAAGCTGTCGACATAATCAATTTAGAATTCCAGAAACTGTCAGACTACTGGCAGACAATAGCAACTCAACCTTTTACAGCACGTGTGGTTTCTTGCACATGCCACCGCAGTAGGTGGCCAGGATTGTGTTTGCACAGAGCAGGGAGTGCATATATTGGTGCGTGCTTCATATTTCACTGCAGCACGATAGCTTGCCAGCTTGGAAAGAAGACAGCTGATTTTTCCCCCCCTTTTTTTCTCTTCAGTTCTTTCTTTCTTTTTTTTTGCAAATATCAGTAGTATATGTTTAATAACTATCTGACCCCACAAGCTGGCAAACCTACTCAGAGCCCTCCTGGGAAGTCCCTGCGTGGACCTCTCACAGGCAGGGGCAGGTGCTTAGCCGGGCTCTGACTCCTACCTCTCTCCTATAGCACCCGCTTGACAGGCATTCCTACAAGAGGGATAACAAAGAAGGATGTGATGCCCCCATTTACCTCAAGCTCTTATATACTGAGGCAAAGTTAGAAATGGAACCTGGATTGCATACTTGAATTTAATACCTAGCTAGAAAAGCTAAATTTGAAGTGGAACTGAATTTCCCGCTGCCTCTCTGCTCTTTCAGATATTTCATTGGTCTTGTTCTGCTTGACTAGGAGCTACTTACCATTTACTTCTCCATCAATATTAAAGGCATTTCATAATCACCTCCTTCAGGCAGAAGTGAAAGGTTGACATGACCTTATTTCTCCCTGTTCTTCACGTTCCATTTATACAGTGTTTGCCAGTAACATTAGGTACCTAATCCTGAAATTATACTTGCTGTGCCTACTTTACACGTATTATGTGCATAAGCACCTTTTGTGTGTATTTGCATGTACAGGTGGTTGATCTGATGTCAGGTATTGGTGTCATTATAATAAGGTGCAAACCTGTCAGACAGCAGCTCCAGGCATTGTTTCGCTCCGTGTCACACTAAAAGGTTCCACAGTAAGAAACAGTAAGAACCAGATCTTGAGAATAGCAGTAAAATGAACACAAAGGAACTTTCTTCAAAAGCGCGCTGTATACTGTACTCCTTACAATTATGTTGTATAGGAGCACTATTGTGAGTTCATTGCTTTCTGACAACTGATATGCATAAGAATATTTTGATTGTCACAAGCCAGAGGCAAAGAGAACATGACAACAGATAGAGCGCAGACTGTTAATTCTGGTTGTCAGTCTGAGTCGAGTTAATCCTATGATGCCCTGAGCATCCTTTTCTCTGTTTGATAATACACTGAGGACTTATAATGTAGACAAAGGCATGGGAGAAGTGTCACATTGGCACTGTGACTATTTCTTAGCATATTTTATAATGAGACCTCTTTTGGAGATACGAGAAAGGATTACTTAGGTAAGAGATGAGTTGGTAACAGCTAAGATAACACATGACTAATTTTAAAGCAGGAATTTGCCTTTCACAGCTTTCAGTAATACACCAGCACAAACATGTTACTCATTAGTTATAAGAAGGTGTGCAGCACTAGAGGACTTTGGTCTTTAGAGATCGCTTCTAAAGCAAACTAAGTTTTCTTATCTTATCCCGTGTAATACCTGTTACAATCGAATTGCTTCATTTGCCACACAACCTGTTTTTCAAACACACACAACCCTAAATTTAAAAGACGAGCAACAGCATTATGTGCCTTTTTCAGACAGTCTGTAATAGATTGATATATTCTCTCTTGATCTCCAATCGGTAGACTCTCTGGTGGTTGTTAAGACATGTATGTCTTGTACCGTTAGAGTCAGAGACGTCCACGAAGACTGTGACAATGTAATTCAATAGCTGCAGTGAAAGAATATCCCTTTGTGAAGCAGGATGACTGCTGTGAGAACTGACTGTTGTACATACAGTTAAAAATTTCTGCCTCTCAGCAGCTGTTTTGGCAGTCTCGATTCAGTACCCAAAAGCAGTAGAGGTCAAAATACCTAGTGCTCACTCTCAGGTTACACCGCACACTGCTACAGAATGAAAACTTTCTAATTTAGTAACTTCCTCCATCCTCAAGGAGGTCAAAGAAACACACTTGAAGCGTGGCTGACTCAGGCACCCTGGGAACTGAATGGGTGAAAAAGTCTTTGACACAGATTGAGGTTTTAAACTGAATTGAAAACTGCTGCTGGAGTCACCGTGACACAGGTTCATGCACTTGTTGGCGCTGATTTTTGGCCATGAGGTCACAGGTAATATTATTTCACAAGCTGTCATACTAAAGCCAACAGCGTGAACGACAGTTTGACCGCATTTCAGGTTTCATTACAAGGAAATGAAACTAACTAAAATGAGTAGTAAAAAAAAATCTCAGTGAAGCTATCTAACTTTAGCCACACACAAAATAAAGGTCATTTCTTAATGGTTGGTTAACAATTGTCTGACTATCAGAATTCTAAATTGAACGTCACATCATATTTGCAATTATATGGCTTCAGATGCATTTTCATTCAAGGGAAGACACTTCTGCAAATGTGCTGCTTTTTTTTTCCAGCTGCGGTGTTGCCTGCTTGGCATCACAGAGTCTTGAATTCACAGCAGTGCTTGTGGAGATTGCAGAGCGATAGAGAACTGTGGATAAGGCCGTCAGGTGTTGGGGAACAAAGAGGCGTCAGAAAGATATGGGAGACTATCAGACCTCCAGTCTGAGCCTGCAGATATGAGATAAAGGCTTCGCCTTCAGGAAGAAGGATCGCACACACAAATGCTTTTTCTATGAGACACTGGCAGACAAGCACAAACGCATACAGGAAAAAAAAAAAAATCAAACACACATTCATATCTTTACCAGCATGTTTGCAATCTGCTTATCTGTTTGAATTTATCTTTTTAAATCAGTTTATGCAGTGAAAAATTGCATTTACAAAAATGTTTTCAAATCAAAGTGCACAAATAAAAAAACACTGCAAATACAATGAAACCTCAAATCAGATAAGAACACTTCTAGGCAAAGAACAAATTCATGCTGACTTTTTTTGAGGCTTTAATTAGACATGAAAAACATGAAAAATAGGCAGAATTGCCTTAAAGTGATTCCGCAGTCAAATTTCTTAACCTGCACTGACTATTTGAGACTGGATTGCATGCGATTGCATACTTACGACCAGTGTAATGTAATCTTACCATCATCCATATCAGGAATTATTGTGATTCTCGCTGTGGGAAACTCAGAGCCCAGACGGCCCCCCATGGGCATGCTGAGGGTGACATTGAAGCTCTCCTCGTCTTCATATAGGGAGTCGTCGATGATGACAATGCGGCAGGATTTTTCTATCTCTCCCTTGTCAAAGCGCAGGATGCTGTGATGGTCCTCAGGCCTGGAGATGTAATCAGAGTAGGACAGCACGGTGGTGGGGATGGTGCCTGTTGCAGAAACTGAGCAGGCAGAAAACAGAATTACAGGAAGAAAAATGACACAACAGTATACTTTTCGTCACATTAAAGATCATTATTTATGTATAATTTTCATGAACAATGAACCTAAGTTCAAACTAAGCTATAACAGAAGGCAGTGCCTTTGGACTCCATGTCACTGTTTAATGAAAACTTTTAATGCAACATGGATCTTCATCAAGTCAAGTCAGTGATTAAAAGCAGATCAACATATGGCCTTTATTTTTCCTCTAATGCATTAAGTATCACATCGCACCCACTTTTGATGTGCAAGAAGGAAAGTCATTAGCACTCCAAATGTATTATCAATATGACAACCCTCATCTTCTCCTTTAAAGATGCCATTTATAGATATTCAGCCTCAGTCTAAATTAGATTTCACTGAGAAGAGGTGATCAGACTGAGTACTGAGAACAGGGATCCATCTGATGTGGAGGACAGCACTAGCTCACTCGAGAAATGACACAATTTATCACAAACATTTTAACACAAAGTTATTGTGTTACCTTGCTGGGTGTAACATATGACCATGAGCTCCTGGCTGACATCCCCACTTCTGCGTACAGGGATAAGCAGCTCACCTATGTCTTCCTCTGTGTTGTACACGGCGGAGGGTATAAACACTGTCGACTCTGTGTGTGAAAAAAAAAAAAAACATCAATAAAGACATTAGA